>BRDA01047839.1:0-37909 GCA_036984385.1 Crenuchus spilurus | reverse complement strand
ATGCTGTATTGGCCGCAAAAGGAGGCCCTACACCATACTAATAAATTATTGTGGTCTAAAACCAGCTGTTTCAGTTTCATTGTCCAACCCCTGTACTTTTTTCAAACCAATAAAAAAAAACTTATTGAATTTTCACTCATTGTCCCACTTTCCCTCAAATATAACTGATCATCCTGGACTTGAACTTTAGTGCTACCTGGAGCTACCATGTTAATAAAAAGAGTAGATGTATCTCACTAATTACAGTCTAATGTTGTGTTACATTCAAACTGGGAAGTTGGAATTTCCTGAAAAGTTTCAACTGATAGACCCCCACAAGTCGGATTTCCTACTCAGAAAGTCAGGAAAGCCTCACCAACCTTGAACTCTAAATCCAAGATGGCTACACCATGCAGCAAGAGTAAAAATCTGTAGTATAGTGTTTATTAGCTCTTCTATGTAATTAAATCAGTTGTACACACAGTATTGTTCAACTTCTATCAATGGATATTTTACTTTGCTGTTTACATGCCAAAAATATTGTGCAATGTATTTATATACAGTATATATTCTGACATTGCTAACAATGACTTAATTCCTAGCCTGGCTTGTTTTCTGAATTAACTGAAACAGTCTGAGGGTTTTCTAGACACTCTGATGTAGTCTGACATGCCTTGATTTTCTTTTTTTATTAACCATCTAAAATTATTTTTCCCAAAGTGTTACACAGGCTTTTGTTCAGCACAAACTCAGCAACAACGTCAAACAGTAAGAGTGTCATAAATCTATATTTAGATTAAATCTGCTCTAAACTTAGACTTTCCAAAAACCTATTTTCAGATGTGCTGATATATTGAGAAAAACACTCTAAACATTTCTAGACAAGACTTTTGAGCTCTGAACTGAATAAACAGAGGTGTTGGCTAAACACTGGTAATTATAGTTTTAGAAATTGTATGTGGTTTATTTCTAAAGCTTAAAAAATGTGAGGTGACACTCTGTTTTCCTCAGCCACTAACCCTACATTGAATATTCATGAGATGAAACAGAGGTGTGAAACAGAGCTCTATTGTTCGGGTTCACCTCAGGTGAGATGTCTTTGCTCGGTTCGCATTCTACAACCATGTGTCTGTGTCTTTGCAATCCCAAATGTAACAGCTCAGTGCTGACCCCTGACATTTTCTTCATTGCTCCTGTGTTCATTATAGAGGTTAACTGGTCCACTGCAGTGTGTTGATTGCTCTGTACCACTCAGTGGAGTCATCATTCCCCTCTGGCATCAATGGCCCATGGGGCACCACTGTTATTCAGTTGACAGGCACTCAATGTACTCAGTACACCTTCAATATGGTGGTTATAGAACATCCCACAAAGTTGGGGCCATGCTATGCGAGGTATGCTGTTATCACACCCTTTTGGACATCAGTTAAATCATATCCTTTGCTCATGATCGTTTTCCACTCTGATATAACTGACTGGTGTACTTGCTTATTAATACATGCAGCAAACACTGTAATGTGGCATCTGTGATGTCCCTGGCCCAGTTCATTCCAATATTCTGATATGACTTTGTACTTTGGTGTAATGTCATCAAACTCAAATTACCATGTAATGATTTAGCCACACACTGGCACAAAGCTAATTAATTAGTTTGCATTACTGGTTAGCTATATTGGTACCTTTTAGCTAAAGCGTGAACCTACAGAAAGAAAAATCAGACCCATGTCTTGACTGATTGGTTATATTTGTGCTAAGAAACAAGTTTAAACAAGCACACTTCAAGTTACAGACTCTCAAGCTCACTTGACATGGAGCCTTATGACACTCCGAAGCCCATCGACTTCTAAATGTACTTATGGTAAACAGGGGACCTTAATCCTCCAGCTAGAACTGGGACGCTCTTTATCTTGCCTTTCCATTCACGCTCTCGTCCCGAGTGCAAGGTTACAAAAATGTCACTCGCAGAGGCGTCCTCTTTGACTCATGAGTGACACGTAGGAGTCCGCCCCAGTCGAAAATGATGCGAAGGATAATCCCTTGTCTAAATGCATATTTACAAGCTTTGACCTGGTTTAATGTCTAAGAGGCTTACACTCCTGGAGTTTTTTTATTCACACATTCAGGCTTTGCACGGTGCATCCTATCTGCGTTATTGATTTAAATCACAGGGGCACCCGATTGATATGCAGTGGCCAGTTTTTCGGAGGCTGCAGTTGGGATATTTGCAAGCACTTGCAGCCTAGAAATGATTTTGGCGGTGGCATTAGCGTGAAGCACAGCTTCTGAGCACCATTCATGACCAGACTGATGATGATGATGCTTGACACTTGACTTCTTTTCTGTAAGACTGGTCCGCCAAGTAAACCCAACTTCTGAAACTGAATTTGAGTCATCAGAAGTCACTGGAAAATGGCCAAGTGAGAACACAGGTCAGAACACTGTAAACATGTTTTTTTTTTGTGAGAAGATGTAAACTGGGATGCAGTAGACACAGGAGGAATGGACATGGCTTTGAACCAATTGACCTTTGATGGTCATCCCTGAAATGGCAGGCTTTACCCAAAGGACCAAGCTGCCTGATGGTAATCCATGAGATGGTTCAAGATGGATTTGGGTCAGAATACAACTCCCCCCTAATTTAACCTACATAACATCTGAAAAGTCTGTCAGTGTCAAAAGGAAATAAAGTTGTGCTCATTTTTGTCCAGAATGAATATAATGTATAATATTAAAGGTTTATTGGTTGTGATGTACAGTTCTAGGAGAAAACATTCACTGGTATAAAACTTTTGTATTATGTCTGGTACCTTTTAAAAGATTCCTTATACAGTGGTAACCCTACTTACGAGCATCCCTACTAACGAGTATTCCAGGTAACGAGTCCAGATCTCTGAATATTTTTGTTCCAGGTAACGAGTAAAATTCCAAGTAACGAGTAGCCTAAATTTGTTCAAGTGTGCCAACCGCTAGGGGCGCTGCGGTCGTAGCATCCCCTAGGTGCTAGCCTAGAAGAAGAGGTCAGTCAATACCTTTGACCAAAAATGAAAGTGCTAGTGAAAGCAACGCTAAGGTAGCAAAAGGTAGTGAACAAGAAAGTTAGATACATTTTACTTTTACTTTTCATATGATATGTGTAACCATGCCATACACGTACGCCCGTCCTCCTGTCCTCCTTAGCCGCCAGCCTACACGAGCATCGTTCGTCTCCCTCTCATTAGCGGCCAGCCTACATGAGCATCGTCGTCGTCTCGTTTGTTAAAAAAAAAACATATAAACACATTATTTAGCATATTAAAGTATACTGTATATTGGCCGGCTGACACAGATTAATCAGTTTTACATGTATTCTTATGGGGAAAATTCATCCAGCTAACGAGCAAACCAGCTAACGAGCTAACGAGCTCGGCTCCTGCACGGATTAAACTCGTAAGTAGGGTTACCACTGTACTTGCACATCTCACTTACAAAAATATTCTTCAAAGAACCATCTAATAATAATTTTTAAGAACGCAAATGTGTTTCTTCTAAGTATCACGCCAACGTTCCCAGTATTCCCAGTATCGATTTCTTCATATTATCCTGCAGTGGTCAGTGTTCAGAGTTTGTACATATTCTTTACCAGATAGTGACAACCACTGATAATCCTGCTACACAGCTTTGGTTATTCTAGACTTTTGAATGGTGAAAATCTTTCTTTGGACTGGCAGTGCTCTTAGTTGTGTGTTTTGTGTCATTTGTGGGAATATCACAGTGTGCTTTTAATCTCATTTGCTTTTCAGTCTAATCACATCTTTTCATTGGCACATTTTTGTATGGGACTTCATCTCCGCCTCTAAAACCGTCTTGTGTGAAGACTCTTTCAGTTGTCACGCCTTTCAACATGTCAGCTTCAAACCAAGGCAGCGGGCCTAGTTTATGTAGCTTTCTTCCTCTGCTGTCTCACTCTAGCTGTAGGACAAATAACGAAGTGGTGTGAAATTGTTGGACCTAGATGCAGTTTTGCCAAAAATATCATCAAAACACTCTTGGAAATGATTTGTGTACCATCTCATGTTGGCACTTCTGATTATGTGATGGAATAAGCAGCAATCTTCCTCTGCAAGAATCTTTATTGGAATCATTTAAAAAAAAAGCGCATCCAGGCTTATGGTGCATGTGGGTGTTGCATATAGTGAAGCTTTGCGTAGCTTGTAGTTGTTTTAAGGATTTCATGTGTTGCGGATGTATTAAGGTTAATCTGTCTCTCCCGCTAAACCTATGCAGTCCTGCTGGGAGATCAAAAACACCCGGAGAAGATGAGGGATGGGTCAGGCGCTTTATATAACCCCCTCCTCTGCCCCATACTGTTACGTAAAGCCCAAACCACTGTTTGTCACAATGCTAACATTGCAGGAAAAGCTCTAGTTTTGGACCAAACTGCCTTGTTTAATAAGAATGGAGCTGTTGTTTTAACATCCACCCTAAAACTCCAGCATCCTTTTTAGAGAGGCTTAAATTGGACTTAAAGAGGATCCAGGGTCTGTATTTTAGCCTAAACCCATTGGGAAAGGAGGTAAAGCCAGCAGAGTACACAAGATTAGTGAGGAATCCATCAGGAGCCCCAGTGGAGCTGCCAAAAAGAGTCGACTAAAGAAGTAGAGAAGATGGAACCTGAGTAGAGTTTTAATTGGGCCTGAAATTTTGATCCAAACTCAGAAATAGCCTGAGAACATTCTGCCCGAGCCCCATCAGACCCTAACCACTGAGTATTGAATCCAAATTCGACTGAAGCTGACCACTACCGGCTACAGTCGCTGCATACTGACTCGCGCAAGCGAATCAAAACCAACTAATCACCCACCAACTGTGTCTTATTTGGGCAACTGGACTGGGAAACAGATTCTTGTTGATTTATTCAGAGCAGGGATTGTTTCAGACTCAGGACTCAATGCTCAATACACTCTTTAACCAACTCTCTGTTGGTTCATTCTGGCATAGTAACAATTCACAAAGAATTCATGTTTAGGTCACTGAAAAGTAGCACCAAGACTTCTGAGACATTTGGGCCAGCAACCAGCCACTAGGAATGCATTTCCCAAAAGCATCATTGAGCAACCACTGTGGTAACTGTGGTGAGAAAGTGTCCATAATGATAGTCTCTCTGTTATTAAACTATGGTAGATGTTCAACACAGCCTTTTGGAAAAGAAGCCTACTTTAGTATTTAGTATCTTATTTGTTTTTTTGACATTTTTGTCACTTTAATTTAATATGCAATTAATTATGTAAATGGTTTTAATATTGACTTGATCTCAGTCCACTGAAGACTTGGGCTTGACTCCATCATGACCAGTCAATATTGGCCCTAGCTCTGGCTTTCCCATCAACTCCTTCACTGTGTTGTGACGCAGATGTGTTTACATGTATCTCCTCAGGAGTATAAATCAGCCTTAAGACTTAAAGTTGCTGTGCACGCAGTGACTGTTTTAGTGTGAAGTTGCAGCAGATAATCCGTGGCCTACAAACCTCTAAGAGTCTGAGTTTTCAGCAGCAGCCAGCCAGCCAGCCAGGTGTGGAGGATGTGTGTGTGTGTGTGTGTGTGAGATTGGGTGGGGTGGGGGTTGTGTCAGTAAGATCTGTCACAATCCACACACACTCTGTCTGTCTTTCTGTTGGTGAGGTGTGTCAAGCTCCTGATGATTTGCCGAACTTCTTCTTTTTTTAAACTCTTGCTCCTAGCTGGCTGAATTTACCTTGACATTCCACTGAGCGTGTTTGTCATCATGCCATAAAAGATTACTCGCATGTCAGGGATTTGCTGAGGGTAAATTTTGCCTGCAGAACATGGAGCAGATCTCTAGTGTTCTCATTATGTAGCCTAAAGAAAACAGCATAAACAGCGTCTCTGGTAACTCACCATATAGGCACCAAAATTCCAAAAATTTAAATGGACAAATTAAAACATTTTATTAAAAAAAAAAAAAAAAAAAAAAAAAAGGGCAAAAGTTTGGACAACCCTGGTTAATATACACATTTTTAATCAGCAAAGGTCAAAGCATCTTTACTAGTAAAAGAACAGTATCTTATTGAACCTAACATATAGGAAAGTAAAACATACAGCTGTACCTGACCCAAAAGAAGAAACACATCACTTGTTTAAATATGCTACCAGAGGGGATAGCCTGAGAGCATATATGTGTTGGCAATAGTAAAATTATTTTGCATCGGTATTGGGAACTGGAGGTCTCTGTGTGCTATTGTGTTTTATATCACGGAGTAATGATGCACAAGGCTTTCTTCCTTGCTGAAAATATTGTATTCACATTTAGAATAAACTGAAGCAATGTTGTACAGAAGAGTGGCTCAAAATTCCTCCAAAACGATGTGAGAGAAGTCATACAGAAAGTTTTTACTTAAAATTATTGCTGCTAAAGGTGGTTTTACAAGCTTTTGACTCATGGGCTATACTTAGTTTTTCACACATGGCTTCTCCATTTTGGCTTTTTTGTTAAATAATTAATGACATGGTGGAATCTGCTGTGTTGTTGTTCATCTGAGGTTGTATTAACTTACTTTTAAGACCAGGTGACTTTTTTATTATGCACTGATATGTAAAGCCATAGAATTCAAAAAGGGTGTACACACAATCACACACAACATCCTCACGACATAAAGTAGTTGAAATTTTGCAAGCTAGTCTGAAAAATTATGTTTTTCCTCAGCCATTACATGGATTTATTATATTCCATCAGCAGAACATTAGACTTAACATAAAGTACCGATCGAAATATTGTATGACAACTCAAAAATAATACTGGCCTGAAATAATAAAATAATAAATTAATGTTTTTCTGAATTAACATTTACTTATTTAATCACATTTTCACAAAAAAACAGAGCACTGTATATATCACATAAAAATAGGATACAGTATGTTACCTTGTGTCCTGGCAATGTATAAAATTGTGTGTGTGTGTGTGTGTGTGTGTGTGTGTGTGTGTGTGTGTCTGTGTTCAGTCCGGTGTGTGTATATTGGTCTAGCACTAACTCCGTGTCTGGAGAATGCCCTACGCAAGCACAAGGTCAGAGGAAGATCTAGGTCAGTGCCAGAAGCATGTTGCCAGATTGGTCATGCCCATCCTCTTGACATGAGGCATGTGCAGACACATAAGCTTGAGAATGCTAATGTAAGAATTACTGCTATGTCCATTTCTCTACCCAATCCTACACCAAAGCTAGTATTGAAACTATCTCTAGACATTATCATTAAGATGTTTGAATATTTCTGTGGCATATATATATATATATATAAAAGTTTGTGAACCCTTTAGAATTTTCTTTAATGAACATTAGCCAATGTGAGAGAGCCCTTCAGTTGCTAAGAAGTTACCTTGGGGTCCTTTGTGACCTCACTGACTATTACACGCCTTGCTCTTGAAGTGATCTTTGCTGGTTGACCACTATAGGAGGGTAACAATGGTCTTGAATTTCCTCCATTTGTATACAATCTGTCTGATTGTGAACTGGTGGAGTCCAAACTCTTTAGAGATGGTTTTGTAACCTTTTCTAGCCTGATGGGCATCCACAACTCTTTTTCTGAAGTCCTCAGGAATTTCCTTTGTTCTTGCCATGATACACTTCAACAAACATGTGTTGTGAAGTGCAGACTTTGATAGATCCCTTTTCTTTAAATAAAACAGGGCGCCCACTCACACCTGATCCCATTGATAGAAAACACCTGACTCTGATTTCACCTTCAAATTAACTGCTAATCCTAGAGGTTCACATACCTTTGCCTCTCACAAATATTTCAAATTGGATCATTTTCCGTAATAAATAAATGACCAAGTATAATATAAGTATATATATTTACACTCTGAGTTATCATGAGTTATCATATACCTAGCTTAATCTTTGAGGATTCATCAAGACAGCAAATTTAAGTGATTAGCGATTAATCGGGTTTAATTACCCATGAATTATATTGATCATTTATCTGGACCATCTGTGCTAAAGAATAAAATTTGCAGAAAGGCTTAAAGGGTGCTCATGGATTATAGACCCATCAGACCCAACATGAACAACAAGATATTTATAAAATGACCACTAATATTTTGTATACTGTACTGTATACGTTAAATAACATTGTTTTCAATACCAAAGGAAGTTCAGAGAATATGTAGAACATTTATGATGAACTTAAAATCCTCTTAGAACATATATTTCAAGCAAATATGAAATATGGTGGTGCAACACACATGTACACAAACATGTAGCCCAAATGTATATACAAACAAACATGTTGTCAGGATTGACGTACAAGTTCGAATGAGGGAAGATGCAAACGCAGGCTGTATAGTGTTGAGTATTTAATAAATAAACAAGCATCCAAATATAAACAAAAGCTAGACAGTACAACAACCACACCAAAACAAAAAGACCAGCAACTCTAGACACACACAGATGGGAATAAATAATAAACAATAAACAATTAACAGGTGACAATAATCAAGGGTGGGGCTAAACAAGACGAAGAGTTAAAGGGCCAGTGACATAAAACAAGGCACAAGGACAGAGCGTGACACATGTAAATACAAGCCTATACAAATACATATTGCATGTTTTTTCCCAATAGAATATTTATTAAAATATCATATTTAAGGGTGTTCACTGTAGATGGGGTGCTCATGTATATTCATTCATAAAATCAACAAAACATCCTCTGATGGGTTTTAAAACTTTTGCATAGAGCTGTATGTACTCTTGCACACACCAGTGCGTTTACAGGTAGTTTGGCAAATAGGAAAGTGTCAAGGCTAAAACTGTCTCCTCAGGAAATGAAAACTGGTGCAGTTCATGACATTCTAAAAGGGGAAGTAGTCATGACGTATGGGGTGTGTGTTTCTCACCACCTTAGACACACACAAACTGCAAGGTTACTCTAAAGAAGAGCATGGAAAAAAGAAGAAAGGTGAACACAACAGAAACAGGAAGGCCGCTGTGTTTCTCTCCATTCTCTTTGCTTCCTTTTCTCTCTCATCTATAGATCTTTCACTCTTTCTGTCTGCATTTATCTTTCTCTTCACATTTACAAGCAGACTCACTTCAGATAACTGCCTCACCTTATTTGAACTGGTGGTTGTCTCTGTTTAGCTATAACCGTAGGCTAGTCTCAGGCTTAGCAGCAGGCTAGTGCTAGGAGGCTACAGTGAAGATGTCTAGAGTCTCCACATTTGGTACTATGCCAGGTCAGCGAGTATGTGTGGGTGTAGGTGTGTGTCTGTGTGTGTGAGCGTGAGGGCCAACCATTCCATCCCAGACCTCTAAACCTCTCATTACTGTCTCCTCCTGGCACCATGGGTCGCAGCTTTCCATCCAAATGTCTGGAGACATGGCCAGAGGGGACAAGCAGTCCAAATCTGTCCGTCTGCATGTCCCAATGCCCCCTCAAATCCTCACAGCTTAAGAGGGCTTTGGCATGGTGCTGGTGGCACAGCCATTTGTAGCTGCCTTTACTCTCTCGCCCAACTCACCCAAGTCAGACGTCGTCCTTCATAGCAGTGTTAGTTTTGTTGCTTCATGGACTTTCCCTCAACCTTAAAGTTTGGAAAAACAGTTTAAATAGCTTGGCAGAACAAATCTAATTTAAACTAGTTTCCTCTTATTCCAGTGTAGGCCAAGACATTGTTTGAGTAACTGAAGTTCTTTAATTTTACACTATAGCCACAAGGAAAGGGGCCTTATTAGCGTCCACTAATTAGTATCGTACAAGCTGCATGCCTCCTCACACACTTGCTCTAAAACATAATTAAAACATAATAATTAAAACATAAGTAATCTCAAATAGTCATGTTTATAAACTGCATGATACACTATATTCATAGGAAGTGGTGTGGCACAACTAGAAACAGTATTAGCAACTATCTTATCATCTGAATGTTCTCTTTATTTGAGCAATTCTTGTCATTTAGGCATGCAGTGCTAACAATGCTAATTGTTCAAGTGTAAGCATACATTTCCAGTTACATTAGCTTGTATACCCATTGCAAGCGAAGTTGTCCCTGATTTTTTATTTATTTATTTTTTGAGAACAGTCCCCATTTTTAGCTGCGTATTAAGAAAGTCCTAAGAAAGACTTGCAAATGTGCAGATGCTATCTACTAACCTCTTCTACCACTTGCTTGCCTAGTTTTAAAGAATGCTGGTGTGTAAAACTTGACCAGAAGCTAGCAAGTATCAAGTGAGTTTAAAACATCACAGTAAATGTCTTCTCAAGACAATACCCATGAATTCAGAACAGGGGAGGTGTTACGGGACTTAATTGTACAGATGAAAGTTAAGGTATCTGATTTGTATAGACATACAATCGATTTCAATCTAGGCTACCATGCAATCTACACAATATGTGAATCTGATATTATTCCTCTCTGTTTTAATTCACTGATAAAGACATTAAATATTTTAATGATGCTGACCAAATATATATAAACAAACATCAAAAATATGATTTTAAAAGCACTCTATACGATTCGGGAGAACAACTGTTGATATTTTAATTCAATGGCAAAACAAACACACCCCTCCCTTCAGTGCTCCTTCAGAAGCTCCACCCCCAAATTTCATGCACATTCCTTGCTAAGATAAATGTATAGAGAACAATGTCATGGCAAGTAATTAGCTTTAGCAAGCTTAGCATTAGCTTGCTTTTGGGTTAGCAAACTTGTGACAACTGCTGCTGCAAAACAGATGTGACTATCTTTTCCAAAACAGTATTGAGTTATTTCTGTTAAAAAGGAACAATAAGTCAATGTTCCTCACCTTTTGAGCAGGAATAGACCAACATCCTCAGCCTTTTTCATACCTTTCAGTGTTCTGGGGTCTTTCCATCTTCCAAACTCCTCACCAATGTATACACAAAAACCTTGCCCTTCCCCCATCCTAGGCATGAACACCATTGCGCCCAGGTGATGATTGGCTGGAATAGTGTTTTTTGGTCTGAGCCAAATTATTTGCTTCCCATTTAACCAGGACAGACCCGGAACTAGCAAACCAGAAGGAAACATTTGCTGAATTTAGCAAAAAAACGTGTATTGGATTAAAATAGTGTACAGTGCCTTTAAATGAGAACATTCCAGTGAGGACTGAGGGTGAAGTGACTACACGCTGAGGCAAAATAGCCTATTTTGTTCTGCAGAGACTGTACTCAGTTTTGTGGAGCTGCGTGTCCCTCTGGCCCGCTAAATGGCGCGCGTGGAAGCGCTGACTCATTAGCGCGGGCTGCTGAATCCCCAGCGGTGCATGCAGAGCCAGGTCAGGCAGGAGAGAGAACGCAGCACAAACGCATGCGTTAGGCTGGAAACCTGCGGCTCCGGAACCAACTCATCCCAGAAAGTTCACAAGCAGTGCAGCCAAGCATTGCATGTGCCCTTTCACTCTCTCTCTCTAGCTCTCCCTCAAGGTCTCTCTATCTGTCTGTGCCCTCTGTACATTTGATTCAGGCTACATTTCATTAGCTTCAAACAGATTTGTATAGCCACAAATCTGAGGAATGACTTTTTTTTTTTTTTAGCCACAAAGGCCAAGATCAAAAAATGAAGCAGGAATTTAAATGTTAACGTGTCTCTTTTCAAAAGCTGGAATGTTGAGTCTTTTTATTGATAATTTTGAATGAATTCCTTGGAAAGTCTATGTCAGTGTCTAAGCTAATGCCACTTGCTATGGGGGGGTTGTCTTAGGATTGTATTCAAGGCAATATGAGCCATGCTATCTACTCGGTTTCAGAAGTAAAATTTGCAGTCACCTCTTTGAGATACCTGAAGGAACTATTAGCATCCTTGGATAAGATAAGGTACAATAAGCTGCCTTTGCTGGTTATCAGTTGATCATCTGATGTAAGTCTGTCTTTTTATCGCTTGCTCTTTAACTTTTTAGCTCTCATATTCCCTCTCTGATATACTCCCTTCATTCTCACTTTCTGCATACCTCCTCAAACCCTGCAATCATCTTGTCGACTGCTTATCACCGCATAATTGGAAGGACAGCAATTAGCAGGCCCTAATTGATCCGCGTATGGATGAAAGCGGACTGACACAGCACTTTAGCGCACGGCTAATTCTTTTTCTATCTGTGGCCTATATAAAAGAGCTCTTCGAGATAAATCTGCAGGGACGGAGTGGTCCAATTCACTCACCGACCCTTAGAAAAGTAGTACGAGAAGCTTCCTCACTATTGGCGAATCCTTTCCTCGCAAGCCATCGGGAAGCAGGGCCTGGTGAATTATGGACGTCCAATTATTCACACTGTAAAACAGCTATCTGCTTAGCCAAGCGCCCAGCCAAATTCAATAAGTTGTTCCACCGATGAGGCTTCACTTTTACTGGACACAGGTTTTTTTTAACCGGCATTTATCACCCGCTTTTCCGATACAGGGAACTGGACAGGGGAGCACAATGAATTGACCTCCAAATGGACTCCCTCAGCAGCTGAAGAAATCTCTAGCTGGGTTGTAGTGTTTGTGAACAGCACAAGATTATTTTGCATGACCTCAGGTCTAGGTTGCGACACAGGGTTGAAGGGATATGCTGAATCCTTTGTGAAAGCTGCTAATTCTGTCAGGTATAGTTTCACTCTGAACAGTAAGGCAGCTTATTGGCTATCAGTAATAACTTTGTAACCACCTTGTCCATTGAATTAGCTCCACTGACCATACAGGTGCACTTTGTAGTTCTACAGTTTCTCTGTATACTGTATCAGCCTCCTTTCATCCTGTTCTTTAATGATCATGATCCCCACAGGGCAGCTGTGTTATTTGATACACAGCAGAATGATCTCTGTCCACTCGTTGTCCACTCTATTAGACACACCTACTTTGTTGATCAACCTTGTACACAAGAAATCAGACAGCAGCTCATCTCTTACTGGAGTTTGTGTTGGTCATCTTCTAGTGCATCATCAGTAGTCTCAGATGTCTGATGGATATATTTGAATACAGTGGTACCTTGAGATACGAGCAGACCAACATACAATTTTTTAAAGATATGAGCTGTGACTCCGTCTGTATTTTTGTTCGAGATTCGAGCAAAATTTTAAGATACGAGTGGCTGCTGTTAGTTGGCGCGTTGGTGCAAAGGTCCAGTATGGGCAGCACAACACCTGCATCTCATTCTGTCTCACGTTACCCTCAGAATTAAGTCCAATCTCATGCGCTGCACTCCTTCTTGCACACTTTTTGGAAAAAAATTGATAGTAAAAATGTTTTAAACAGGGGGCAGCCTAGTGGTAAGGATCTGGTCTTGTGACCAGAAGGTCGCTGGTTTGATCCCCAGACAGGACATGACTGAAGTGCCCTTGAGCAAGGCACCTAACGCCCTAACTGCTTCCCGGGCACCGGTGGATAAGGGCTGCCCATCACTTCAGGCACAAATTCTCACAGCCTAGTGTGTTCACTAGTGTGTGTGTGTGTGTGTGTGTGTGTTTCACTGCACGAATGGGTTAAATGCGGAGGTCAAATTCTGTTGTGTGAAAAATCACATTGGCTAAATTGGTTGATCTTGATCTTAATTTTTTTTTTATTTTAATAAAATACAGTAATTATGTAAAAAATTTGATTGCAAAAATGCTTTAAGCTCTTAAATCTACATCATTTTAATAACATACATACAGTAAGTATGTTAAATACTGTTAATATTATTTCGTGCAGACCCGTCATCCGAGTGCGTTCGAAGGCTGTGAACATGTGGAGACTCATTCTTTCTACCACAGAATCAAGTCCAATCTTGTGCGCTGTTCTCCTTCTTTTTGAAAAAATTTGATAGTAAAAATGTTTTAAACCCTTAAACCTATTTAATTTTAATAACATACATACAGTAATTATGTTTAATACTGTTAATATTATTTCGCACGGAAGAAAGACCCTACCTTTCACATCCAGTCATCTGCGTGCGTGCGCCAGCCCTGAACACAGATATGGAGACTTGCTGTTGCTTCTGAGTGAAAATTGTGTTTTGCACTGCAAAGAATGAACCATGGCATCCCATTCTTCAGCCAGTAGCTGACTTTCTTGCCAGGATGCTGAAGTGAAATGGGAGAAGAGAGATTTTACTGTACAGCGCACACTACGCATCTACACAATGCTGTGCGCATCGAATTCCCTGCGAATTTAAAATGCTACAGTGAGAATTCCCAAAAAATTATTTTACACTAATATTTATTGAAATCTGAAACTGAAATATTTTGTTATGCATTTGTAAAGTGTATATATGTGTTTCTTAATTCAAAACATGTTTTTTTGTCCATAATTTAGGATGGTTTGGGGATGTTTCACATGGCTGGAACTGATTAAATCTATTTCAGTTATTTTAAATGGGAGAAATTTGTTTGATATACGAGTTGACTGACTTACGAGCTCTGTTACAGAACGAATTAAACTCGTATCTCAAGGTACCGCTGTATTTGGATATATTATGTTTAATAATTCTAAAACCTTTGGCCGGTAGTGTATGTATATTGAGTACACTACAGTGTCAGTGCAGAGAATGGTCCACCACCCGTATCATATGAGGTCCCTTTCCACTGAAGGATAAATCGTGCAACAACAGATGTGCTGCATGGAAGATGTTCTTCATAAAATGAGCAATTTTAAAGAATGCAAACATTTCCATTGATTAAATTTACTAATCTACATTCAGAGAAATGTATAACCCATCACCTCATAGTGTCAGCTGATATCACATTATAACATAAGCCAGAGATTCATATGCTTTTTAGCCCACAACCCCACACTAATGCCAGAAAATCACATGACTCGCTGGAAACTAGGTTGGTCTTGTTTTGTGTCATTGATGACATGTACATCACAAGTAAATCTGACTTTCCCATGAATATTAAAATGTTATGAACTTCTTTAGAGGAAATTGGCGGCTACAGTTCACTGATGAAAATGAAAACCACAGGTGAGGTATTTGCATTATACAAGCACACATCTCCACAACTTCCTCATACATATTGCATCTCTAATTGATACTGACTGATGTAATTGAGGTTAACTTTGAATACAGCCTGAAGCGATAAATAAGGATAAACTGACCTTCTTAAATAAGGATTTTCATGAGCAGTTAAGATTTAACAAAAGTGGCCACTGCTCATGTGAGAACATGCCCCTTACAAATGTATTCTATTGTAGCTTGTTGCAGGCTCCCTCACTTTAAAGCCGGCCCCTTCAGAATCCTGACTCATAAACAGTCCCCTGGTGCCTATGAACATTTTATAGAATATAAGGGCATCACTGGTTCCCAAAGATACGGTATTATTACATTTATTATGCAACATAAAGCCCCAGGGAACATAAATTTGTGTTTTCTTTCTAATTGTGTTAATCTTGTTTCTCTGGGCCCCAAATATACATGTGCAAAATATGCCTTATGAAAACCTTCCCAAAGTCTATAAATGTCCACTGTATTCTGACAGTATTTATCATTTTTCCATATAAAATGGACATTCCTAATAGTAAATAAATCTTACACAAGCTTTCTCTATCCAGTCACAAGGCTGCCATGGCACACCCCACCCACACAGTCTCAAGTCTTAAATATAAAAGTTATTGTGCATGAGTAATGGAGGTAATGTGGAATTAGCCGCCTGCTGTTTTTGTATTTTTGTATGTTTATGTAACATTAAATGCCACCACAAATAAGTAGATTGATGGGAACATTTTATGGCACAAAAACGTCTACAAAATGATATATTTTACTCTGTAATATAGCAGGGTCTCTGGACCAATCAGGGTACATAGGGGAGTGTAAAGGCTGCAGCCAGTTCAGCCAGTTCAGTCCATCTGTGATGTTGCAGTGTGACAGTTTCTCTTTGACTGATCTTCTTCCTCAAAGGCACTACAATATAAACAACTTTGTACTTTCCATACAAGTCATAGAGGACTGTCAGTCATGCATGTTAACACTGAGACTGTTCTCAGGTAGATTAAGCAGTGTTTTATCATATTTCTGTTTATTTCTCCATTTAAACTTGTTTTAATGTGTTTTTTCCCCAGTGGACAACATGTACATACCACATGTTGCATAGTGCTAACGTAAAAATGCAGCATCCCAACAGTGATGTCGTTGTGACAACATTCTGAAAATGCTGTGTACAGTCTTGCAGCATGGATACGTTGTGAAGACATTATGTTGTGTTAGTTAATATATCAAAGAAAACGTTGAGAAGATTGTGGTCTTCAATAATAAGCCTAAGGGTAGCCTTATGGTATGCCAACTGTGGTATTCTTTCAGCTGCTTTAGTAAATGGTTTTGGTAATGCATGTGTACATTCTAACAACTTGGCTACAGTGCTGTAGACATCAGTGAGTCTTACATCTATACTGTAGAGATTTCTTCTGGACAGAATGCTTGTTAACTACCCCCTAACTCTTCAACTTGTAAGCAACCTCCCAAAGAAACGAAATTATAGGTAGGCAAGATATATCATTGTTGATTTTCTTGCAGTCTTCACTACTTTTTTTCAAAGAATCTCAAGAGCTGCTTAACAAATGTAATATGCAGTATCTGGAAATAGCAGTTATGTTTGTGGAGGTAAAGTGGGTTTTTTTGCGTGTGGTGTGTGTTTATACGTGTGTGTATATGCTGTCACTGACATGATTGCAACAGCCTCTCAAGCCTGTGTGCCCTGACCACAAGAACATCTGCATCCTTTCTGAAACTCAACGTCAGAGATGCAGTGGGAGGAACCCACAGTGTGAGACAGGTACACTCTACATGGCAAGCATGCCAAACCACTTTTAACTCTACTACTTTTAACTAAACAGCTTGCATCTGCATGTAATGATGACTGACGTATATATAGTCAAGAATGTAGGATCAGTAAACATCTCCGTATGTAATTATGGTAGGATATATTGCACACTTCCCACCCTGTTCAGGTCTTTGCACAGAAACACAGCAAGGCCATATGTGTGCTGAAGTAGCTAGTTTATTAATGAGCACGGCAACTACACGTTGAGCTATTCAAAATGAGAAACTGCAATGCTCAGATCTACTGTCGTTTTATGTACAGCAAAGTGCTTTCATTTCTGCCCACATACAGAACCCACCTTCAGACACATGGGAATGCACTGTAGCTGACTAAAAAAGCAGATGCACGCACACACATGAGGAAAAACAAAGCTAATCATGTAAAAAACTGATCTACAGAGATGAAGAAGATCGTTATCTTCCAAACTCTTTTGCACACAAAGTAAAAGTTTCTTTTAAGCAACACAAAAAAGTGAGGAGACACGTTGATAAAAACACACATCATGGTCAATTACGCACCAGTCATCTATAAGTGCAGTAAAAAGGAAAATCATAGCAAGAGTATGTCATTGCGGTAGCATTACAACTGCATGGGCTGCATTCTTAAAGCCACAAATGGATTCAGCTTCACTGGGTTTAATTTTTTTTGGTGTGAGTCTAGATTTAATGGAGCCTTGAGCGTTTGATTGAATAAAGTTCATGTCCCAGCAGGCACAAGACGTTATTAGACATTTTCCTGATGTTAAATTTTTGTCATCTCCAACATTCAACCAAAAATGAACGTCTGTTGACGTTGGTGGCCTGCTGGGGTGGTTAGGCAGCTGGTAACGTCACGTGGGTGCTTGGAGCTGATGCTGGTGTTCATTAGGCCTACTGAGAAGTGTCTACAGGTACAGTTCAGGAAAGTTCTGATGCCAAGTAGACGTTTTGAAACATTCAGATCGGAAGGGTGGCCAGTCTTGATTTACGTGCTAATGATATCTGTATAATACTCCAGGGTGTTGTGGTGAAATAGCATCTGCTGGCATTCATGCAAGTCATGATATGTTCTAAAAATAACAACATTGGGTAAAGAGTGTTTGCAAGTTTTCTTTGACCCTGTTTTCTTTTATGGACATAATTTTTTGAAAAATGTTGAGTAGATTTTGGTTGCAATGTCAGTTCACAATCATATTTGTCATGGATTAATGACTGTGTTCAAGTTAAGTAGATCTTAGAAGGACAACCATGTTTAAATCAATAACAATGCAAAAACAATGCACATTTCAAAAACGTATAAATATTCCGATATTCCTATGAACAATACATTTGGGAAAGTAAAACTGAAATGAACCTTTAAAACCTGTAAACAATGCATACTGTTATGTGAGGCAATGTGGTCACATTGTACACTCTTAAATTTACTGGTGTCAAAATAGGTGCTTTAGAATAAACACCTTTTGAATTGTTAATGGATGGTGCACAATTAAATGCACTCTGAAAGGTACTTTAGGGATCCAATCATTCTGTGGCATTGCTTTGAAGAACCCTTTTGGACACCATTATTTTTAAGGGTGCATTTTCTTATCAATTTGAAGTCCCAAGTAGTGTCACGTCCACTCCAGGCTGAGCTTTGAGTTTTCTGACAGATTGATTGGGACTTTGAGCTAAATATCACTGTCTGCTAAATTAGGTTTGCAGACAGTGAGCCCCATAATAAACCATTGCATTAGGCATGGTGTAGCTTGAACGAATAGTGAGACCCTGAGGAGCAAACTGACTCTGTGGCCTGTAAGGCGGGCTGAGGCAAGCCTCATGCAGTGAGGTTCTGGTTGATCGACATGCTGTGATATGGAATTGTACCATTCGCTCCCTTTATGACAGGTTGAGTGGAGCCAAGTCCAGCCTGTGCGAAATTAGCATCGTCCTTGCGTTTCTGTCTCCCAGAATGTTATTCATCAAGAGCCAGCCCAGAGTAGGAGGTGTGGACCAGATGGGTTTTTTTTTATACTGGTTCATTTATATACAGCTTTTTGCATTTATCACTTTGACACTAATTTGCCTGAGCCCATCTGTGAAGTGTCTACCCCCTTTTTCTGGTGCTCTTGCTCAAATATGGAATAAATAAACAAATGAGGCTATCAGAAATGTTTCAAAATAATATATTAAATAATTAAAAAATAAAAGCATTAAATAAATAATCCAAAAATGCTGGTAAGGTCACTACAAAGTTCTTGCTATTAAGAAACCCTCATTTTAACATCTTCTTGATGATTAAATAAATGTTTTATTTACAGTTGGGAAAAATGTGTCTGAAAGACTGCACCATGTTGTCTGGAAATATTTCATCTTTTAAAATGTTCGTCTTTGTGAAATTCACCTCCGTTGCTACATAAAGTTGTTCTGTGGGTGAATCAATGATTCTGAATGTCCATCTTAGTAACGGCTGAAATCAAAGCAGGGTCAACGCAGTTCCACAGTGAGTTGATGTTAAAGGTCCTGAGTCCGTTTTGATGCTGCTGGTGTCGGTTCTTGTATTGGTTCAGTGTGTAGCCTGCATATTATATATGCATGCATATATAATGCTTGAATGAGGAACAGTTTGATTGACAGGTTTAATTGTGAGAATCTTAATGCAGAGACATAATCGGTCCCTGCTCATTGAACTCTCGTTGTGGTTGACATACTTGAATGTGCAGAATCTGCATTGAAATAATCAGCAACGCTTTCCCTGATAGTTTTAGCCAAAGTCCACTTCTACACCCATTCTTAAATCCCTTTTAGGTCACATTTGAGCTCTTACTTTAATGTTAATTTGTAATACTAAGCATCATTTATGGACAATTTCCTCCATCAACACATGAAATGTGTCAGGGTAAATGCTAATATCATGGATTCGGTTTCTACACTTGGGGTTCTAGCATTATTTCTAATATTTTGAGCACTTCGAAGATGCCATGCCTAAATCTATTCTTACTGTACATATATTTAAAGGCAAATTGTTCCTCATCTACATAGTGGACAAAATATATCTATATAGTAAGGGTGATTGAAGGCCTCTGATCATGCATTTGTTCTTGTCCCTATTCTATTGTCCTTTCCCCTCGCTTTAAACTTTCCTCTCTCGGTTCTCATCCTGGATACCTGAATTATTTGTAGTAATATAGCATTACACCATGGATGTGGCGTTTTTAAACAATCACACAAGCATTGGTAGTTCTAAGACTAATGAACATGTGGAATTAAAACAACAATGGTGGTCATACAGTTGATTACAGTTCAGACTGGTCAGACAAGTAGTCCCACCAGCTGGTTCCTGCAAGTAGGAGGACAGTAAAAAAAAAAAGAAAACCACTCCTGTGGGTGTGCGGAGGACGACATGACACAAGCCGTCGTTATGCAACCCGAGTAAATGAGGTTAATGAGACAGCAAGCACAGAGTGGGTTGCTTTGACTGGGTGTCCCCTGCCCCCTCACTTCACTGCTGCTGCTGTGGCACCACATGTGGCTGCATCTTCGCAGGGGTGCCAGACGTTGTAGGAGGATTAACCATTTATGTAAGATTGGAACGGTAGGATTTGTTGTCTCTCAGTGACAGCTGATGGTGGGAGGTAAAGTTTGTCGGGTGCTTACAGTGCTAGAATGAATGAGCCTGGACATTAGATGATAAGATGAGTCCCATTTACGAAGCAGCAAGAAAGCAGTGCACTCATTCACCCCAGCCGGCTTTGGCCGGTTGCTCAGGGACAGAGCGGCCGGGAGAGAAAAAGACACACGTGCGCTCATGCACACACACACACACACACACACACAAATCATCACAGATGAATTACCTACGGGAGGCACTAGGACCTAGACAAACGATCCCTGAGAGAGTCAATGGGGCCAGCTGGCAGACGCAGATTTCTCGCCCTGATCGGAGC
The DNA here is from genome assembly GCA_036984385.1 of Crenuchus spilurus. Taxonomy (NCBI): domain Eukaryota; kingdom Metazoa; phylum Chordata; class Actinopteri; order Characiformes; family Crenuchidae; genus Crenuchus; species Crenuchus spilurus. The sequence continues at coordinate 17,248 of BRDA01047839.1, read as the reverse complement.
AGCTGCAGCCAGACTGCAGACATGACATGCATTTTGCAGAGCTAGGGCAGTATCCCCCCTAAACCCACCCATCCTACCCAGACCCCCTCACCTCCCCTCCCTGACGCTCCTGCACAAAGACTGCTGCCTGCATGGACAGATGCACAGCTCCCAGAAAGAACGGTTCCCAACCCCCCTTTACCCTAACCCCCTAAACCTCGGTCCCCTTTACCCACAGCCTGTCCCGCCTGAGAGCAGGCACACACGGACACACATACACAACCGACAGTGTAGGGCTTCCTTTCAATCACGCCCGCATCTCACGTCTTGCGGCATTAGCGAGGTGATGAAATTGCTGTTACCTAATTAAAGAGCAGGAGATCAATTCAGTGCCAGCCGCCTGCCACTTCTCCACAGTGATTCTGTCTGGCGGCTTTCTGACACTCCACCATACTGTATGCCTGTCAAGTGCTGCAGATTTTAATTAGCTTCACACCGGCTGGTTCTCAATCAACCTAGCTATTTATCCATTCAGAGTGCTAATGCCGCCAGTTCACTACTGTAATATTAGTCGCCTACTCGATGATATTTCTTGTGCAAATAGGTAGAGTCTTCCAAAATAAGTAATCTGAATCATTGGATCAAGATCTCTGTGGGACAATATCTCAGTGGAGCAATACAGTAGTGCTGTTATGAACAGTCATGAAATTTACAGTGCTATGTGGTTTATAAATACTGATGCCTGACTGGCACTACCATGGCTGTGCTGCTCTCATGCAGCATTGCTGTGTCCAGTGACATTAACATTATGTTTGTGAACAGAAACCTGGAATATTTCAGACTTTGTTATAAGTTTATCCCACGTCACTAAGAATTACACCTTGGCTGCCTTTGACCTATTCTTGAACCTGACATTATGTTGTCAACTGAATGTCTGCTTTTTGTCTGAACCTGGGTCTCAAGTGTCTGAACTCCACTTAAATAATCTGCAGAGCCCCATGCTGTTCTTTCCTAACCCAACAAGATGTGACATGCTTGGAAAACAAAAGCAATAGCACTTACGGAATTCATAGAGAAACAAAACAATGGAAAAAGGAATTGTTCGAGGTCAGGGACATGGACTTAACATGTTCAAGACCACTGGTTTTGGCAGACAAGTCTGCCCAACCATAATCACATTGGACTTGACCTTAGTAGGTAAACACCAGGTCAGAGATGCTTGGTACAAGTAAGTCTCCAGAAATCATCTCGTTCACCTCTGGAGTGCAGTAGTCTGGAAAGTCAAAGTGGGATCCTGAGTTGGCATGAAATGCTTCAAAGTCTTTGTCCAGAGTGGAGCAGTCCATAGGCATGCTGTCAAAATTTGTGTTGGATATGATATGCAAGATTTCCTCGTCCAGTTCCTCGTCTGAAGAAGTCGACGACACAAAGGAGGAGGAGCTGATGGAGGTTGGTGTGGAGGATCTTCCGGAATTTGACCCTCGTGGCGCAGACATCCTGGCCTCAATGGGTGCCTGAGACCCAGTGTCAGAAAAGGGACTCTGGAGATTGCTCGGCTGTGAGGTGGGCACTTTGACTCTGAGTTGAGGAATGGTTTGCTGGTCCTTGAGGGGAATGGTAGTCTGCTGGTGAAGGACAATAAGACTTGTCTGATTCTGGTCGTCTTGCAGCGTCACTGGACTTGCCAGGTTTACATCCACTGTGTCATCGTCACTCATGCTCTCACTGTAGCTCTTGTGTTTATTGCCATTGAAGTTCACTTTGTGTTTGGAGGAGTTGGGTTTGATTTTGAGCCCTTTGCTGGTGAAGCTGGCAGATCTGCCTGAATGGGACTTGCTGGCTTTCAGTGGGAGCTTGTCCCCAACTTTGACAGGTGTGGAGCATTTGCTCTTCTTTCTGGGACGATATTTGTAGTCAGGGTAGTCAGCCATGTGCTTCAGGCGCAACCTCTCTGCCTCCTTGATGAAAGGTATCTTCTCATAGTCTGGGAGTAGTTTCCAGCGTTTTCCAAGGCGCTTGGAGATCTCAGCATTGTGCATGTCAGGCCACTGCTCCATGATCTTCCGTCTCTCGATTTGGGACCAGACCATGAATGCATTCATGGGTCTCTTGATGTGCCCAGTGGGAGTTTTGCACCAGTTGGGATCTTTGCTGGATGGGACATGCCCAAACACTTCGTCAGCATCCTCGGCTCCCAGTCCCACGAACACCTCTCGGCTTGAATCTCTGTCCATGGCTGTAGAGTATTTTTGCTGAACCATGATGCAGGAGCAAGCTCTATTCAGAAGTGTCTCTAGAGTCATCCATGACTAGACACTATAAGATGCATTCAAGTCTCTTACTAAAGTCTGCTTTTTGCCCTGAAAGACAGGAAGGCAAGTTTTAGGGTTCTCAGTTTAGCCCCATTCTTTTGAATAAGGTAGATTGTAAAGAACTCAAACAAGGAAGTCTGTTCTCACTCAATTCAACATCATTGCCTGGTCTCTGAAATAGTGTTAAACAGTTTTCATAGTAACTAAGATGATGTCATACAATTAGATTCTACAACTATATATAAATTGCAGTACTTACAGCAGATACACCTTGGACACTGCTCTCCTTTTGCTGCTAGAGTGTACAGTGCTACACAGACTGGTCCTTTCCTCAGGCAGACATGGGCTGCACTGTAGCAGTTGCGATAGAAGGCAGTGAAAAAAAAGGCTGAGCTCCAGTGTCTGCGTGCACTTCCATCAAGCCTGTCCCATGCAGAATGCATGCAGACCCTCTGTCTAGCACTCCCTATCCCCTTTCTCTCTCTTTCTCTCTATCCCTCTTTGCTGTCTCTCCTCCCTATTCCCTCTTTGTAGGGACGGCCCCCTGTCTGCTGCTCTATAAACCCACACTGTAAACAGCTCAACCTTACCAGACACAGACTCCTCCCCTCCCACCCACCACTCTGAGCCATGGTGTGTGTGTGTGTGTGTTTGAGAGAGAGAGAAAGAAGGGGGGTGAAAGTTTCCATGCAGTGAAGCACAGCGACAGCAGTGGCTGGAGAGAGAGAAAGAGAGAGAGAGAGTGAGAGAGAGAGAGAGAGAGAGAGAGAGAGAGACTAGTACCTGAAATACTATAAAACCAAAATTTACATCAAAAGCTTTGAATTCAGACACATGAGCTCATACAGTTAGTAATTTTCAGAATGATCTGATGTACATGTACATGTGATATAACCAAGTTACATAATTTCAAATGTTGTGATACAGGCTATTGTTTATGCATGCATACAGTGAATAAACATTACACGCTGTGTGCACTGTTACTCCTTATCATTAAAAGTCTTGCGATGCCATAAATGCAGAAGTGAATGTTAACAAAGACTTGAAAGAAGGAATACTTCATACTCGTTTATTGTTGTTAACCTCTGACAATGTGTGTATGAGAATTCAAAACTTTGGCTAATTACTGTATGTTTAAAACACATTCTTAAGGTCAGCAGATAGACAGTCCAAGCATACTTGATTTGGAACACAGGAGCCATTTCTGTATGTGTGATTAGAAGGTGTCACTTTTCAGTTCTCTAAATAACCTAACTGCCTTTTGAAGGAATAAGGAACATCAACATTTAAAGAAACTAAAAGTGGTTTCCTTCAAAGAGCACTTTTAGGCACCTTTATTTGAAGTGTGTAGTATAGACAACTGTATCCTTTGCTTACTTCTCTTTGAATTTCGACGTGAATCCACATTACAGCTTCAGGGAAATGTTGAATGCATAGATACATGCAGCGCAAATATAGTAGATGAGTTTTTTTATTTTTCCCATTTTTATCCCCTTCCCAATGTAGTAGTAGCCAGTTAGCCCATCCCATCCATTAGGCCTCTCCCCATCACTTTTGCAATGTCCCTGACTCTAGGAGGGTGAAGTCAAGCACAAGCCTCCTCTGTTGTGTGTGATGCAGCCACCACCTCTTTTCAAACTACCGCTGATACACCGTCACTGGGGAGTCAACACACTCAGAGGAAAGCGCAGGATTCCCAGCTCCAAATGAACCAATCAGTAGATGCCTGAGCCAGCGGACATTGGAATGTGAGAGTGATAGAGAGAGAGATCACAGTCAATTTTTGCTCTCTTGGGCAATCACTCAATTTGAATTCGCGATCCTCTGGTCATAGTGTCAGCGTCTTAGCCTGCTGCACCACTTGGGACCAAAGTTTTAACCATATTTTAAGACATTCACTGGCTTTACACACTGGTTTGGTCAATCCCTTTTAAATGGGAGTGTAAAAGAATCAGCATAAGAGCAATGGAAGGAAAAAAACAGTATGTGCAGCCTTTGCATAGTAGATGAGGGAAGATCTTAGCATATGAGCCTCTTGTCCTGATATGACATTAGTAGGATCCATCATCACGTTGCCCAGCAAATGGACAATTGGAATGAAGTCTCATTATCCAAATAGGCAGAACCATTAATGGCTCGGTGAAATATGTCAACTAATCCATAGTGACAGCACTGCTGCATCAATATGCCGTTGCATCGTTGCATGGTGAAATGCCCCAAAACAGTTAATTAAACCACTGTCACTAAGGTGCCGATAATGGTAATACACATTTAGCAGTCGATAAAGGCCAGCTATAGGATATGTGCATGCTGAAGTGCAAGCTTTGCATTTTCACAAGATCCACGGTTCCATTTTGTGGGCAAGTGTCCAAAATCTTTTCCATCTGCCAAATGATGTACTTCCATAAGGTCATGCATTAGATGAGTCATATAGCTCTGATGTATGTGAGCGAGGCCAGGCCTTCTTGTAATCATCTCGTCTTGGCTGATTCTCTGATTCAGCAAAAAGAAAAAAAAAAAGAGGACATCTAATAAGTGAGTAGGCTGCACTTTTGCCATAGTGTCAAGCTCACAGCTTACAGCAGACCCTATAATGACCGGTGAGGCCTCTCAGTGGCCTCCCTCAGCTCTGGCCATAATGATCCAGGCCACTGGGTGGATGTCAAACATATTCTCTTTGACAAATAAAACTGACATTAGCTTGACAGAGCTAGCGGACAGAGAGAGGAAGGGGGGGTGGATGGGCAGCAAAATAAAAAACAACAGTACATATCATCCAGCGACCTAGTTCATGCCCAGGCCAAATCCCTGGGCAGCCCTAGACACATCCACTAATTACGGGGAGGCTGGAGGAGGGAGGATTGGACCCCCAGTGTGGGGCGAGAGTCTACACTCACTGCCGTCTGGCTGATAAGGATGGCACTCTCCAGTGGATGAGCATTGGAGCATCCCTCACGTAGATCATCTTTCAGGGATTAACGGGAGATGGGAGGAGGGCACGGCCTGATCTCTGCCCTGCCTGCACTTACAGAAACACAGCAACCCAGTTTAGAACTGGGCAGGCAGGGATATGTCAGCTAAACGTGTTAGCTATTATAACAATATTATACAATATCACACCAATATGATAATGCTGTCAATTTCCTAAACATGGAGTTCTAAGGTATCACTGTGATAAAGCTTTGATCCTCTAATATTATAAAGTATGGTAGGGCAAATGGATCCTACATTATCCCATTGCTGTGATATCTAAGACAGCCAAAGCAAACGCATGCAATCTTCCAGTACATACAGTATACTATTATACTTCATCATATCATAATCACATCATACCTGCCATTACTCTCATGTCATTATCACCATGCTAAGCCATATAATATTAATTCACATATTCATTATTCTGATTGAGGATAACATGATGGCAGATGGTAAATACCATTAAATACACATCATCATTCTGCTTTATTTGTCTGGGTGGTGACTAAAAGATCCTGATCTGTCTATACAAACAACAAAAATGTTAAATGGATACTTCAGTGTTTGGCAACATGTATTAATGTATCACAATTAATATATTACACACTGATCAGCTATAATATTAAATCCTTGTCTCTCCTTTGTTTCAGGTTCACTGAGCATCCGTTTCTCTGTATACCTTTACAGCCCCCTTTCACTCTGTCCTCCAATGGTCAGGACACACTCTCTGCCCACACTGTTAGACTTTCCTTCTTTGCAATGTAAAGTCAGAGACTGTAGCACATCTGTTATTGCAGTTTATATCGATCATCATCTAGTTCTTCATCACAGGACTCTGCTGGCTGAATATTTTTGGAAGGTGGACTATTTTCACTCCAGCAGTGACACTGAGGTTCAGCAGCTCTGCTGTGTGAACCAGCACAACACACACTAACACGCCACCACCACATCAGTGTCACTGCAGTACTGAGAATGAGCCACCAGTCAAATAATAGCTGCTCTGTGGGGTCCAGATCACTGAAAAACAGGTAAAAGGAGGTAAAGTATACAGAGAGACAGATAGACTACAGTCTGTAATTGTAGAACTACAAAGTCCACCAGTGTCAGTGGAGCTGATACATACAAGATGGTGGTTTTAATTTTATTTTATTAGATGTCAAGAGGTTTTCCTACCTAAATATGGGGAAATTACTGTTTCTATATCTACATTTGAAGCACTATATTACACCAAGTATGTTACACATATAAGGAATTTGTGGTGTGAGCACATGTATGACAATTATCTCTAAACACAGCAAACAAGTCGAAATAAAAATGATATTTTAATAAGGAAAAATAACAAAATAGAATAAAATGGAGAAAAATAGAGACATTGTGAAAGGAGGTTGTATGCCAGGTTGTAAATGAGTGTATACTCCATATACAGCATAAGGTGCAAAGCTCAGTGGTCAGCAGGAACTTAGCTTGTAAGAATGTCCTCTTCAAAGGCCCAAGTGATGACAGCAAAGTATGAGTGCTTGTTCCATATGACCTTGTTCTTCCTTCTGCTTTCATCTTCTATTTAAAGTTTAAGGGTGCAGGCCAGTTTATTCTATTCTTCTGTGCTGAATTCTTTCCTTACTTAGGCCTCTCAACTGTTTACTTGCTGTAGTCAGTGTCCTGCTTTGTGCTTTGAACATGAAATTGAGTGTAAGGAACAAGGGCATATACAGGGGTTAGACCTGGTTTTAGACCACAATAATTGATTAGTATGTTGTAGGGTCTCCTTTTGCGGCCAATACAGCATCAATTCATCTTGGGAATGACATATACAAGTCCTGCACAGTGGTCAGAGGGACTTTAAGCCATTCTTCTTGCAGGATAGTGGTCAGGTCACTACGTGATGCTGGTGGAGGAAACCGTTTCCTGACTCGCTCCTCCAAAACACCCCAAAGTGGCTCAATAATATTTAGACACAAAGACTTGCTGTCTTGGTCACAGGTGCGCCAGCAAGACGTGCAGCAACAATTTGTCCTCTTTTGAACTCTGGTATGTCACCATAATGTTGTGTGCATTGTAATATACTATATAACTGTGCTCTTACCTGCTAACTGAACCTTCACACTCTGCTCTTACTGGTGCAATGTGACATTAATGAACCACCAGACTGGTCCAATTTAGCCATGAAACCTCCCACACTAAAATGACAGCTGTTTCACTTTCATTGTCTAACCCCTGTATTTGCTCTGGACATTGGTGGGGACCTATGAATCTACCCTACACTTCCTGCCAAATTGCCTCTTGTTGTTGTTGTTTTTTTATAATAATAATAATAATAAGAAGAAGAAGAAGAAGAAGAAGAAGAAGGATGACACGGTGGCTTAGTGGTTAGTATGTTCACCTCTCAGCACTGAGGTCTTGGGTTCGAGTCCCCATCTGAGTGGAGTTTCCATGTTCTCCCCGTGTCTGCGTGGGTTTCCTCCGGCGTCTCCAGTTTCCTCCCACAGTCCAAAAACATGGAGATCTAGTGAATTGGGTACTTTAAAATGTCCATACGGGTGTGTGTGTGTGTATGTGTGTGCACCCACGATGGAATCGGCACCCTGTCCTGGGCTTAGGTAATAGTGTAATGCCTTGCCCTGTGCCCAGTGAGGGGGTAGGGAACTAACCGCAACCCTGTAAGGATTAAGTGGGTGTGATAATGGATAAATAATAATAATAATAATATCTTTGCAGAAGGCTGCAGTTTAGACACACTACTCTGGAAGATTGTAAGAGAACGGACTGTTGGCAGTTTGTTCTGCAGTTAATTTCTGAGCCATGTTCTTAATAGCTACAGATGATTTTAGCTTAGCATTGCCATTGACGTTATTACGATGGACTCACTTCATTAGTAAACTTGACTTTAGGTGACCTACACATTTCCTTGAAAAATAGCTCCTTATGTCCACCTTCTTCTTTTTTGCTGCCATCCTCACTTGCCTTTGATACCCATGTGTCACCCACGTTGCACTAGAGTTGCACAGTAAGTCTCACATATACCTGGAAAGTTTTATTTTCAGTTTTGGCGACGTTAACAACCAAATGTAGTTATAAAGTGTCACATGACAGCAACACAGCCAATCAGTTGCCATACGTGTTAAGGCCAATTTACACTTCTGCGTCGAACCTACGCCGTAGCGTATGCGTACCCTATGCGTAGCTGCGGAGCCTACACCATACCTCAGAGTATTACTCGCGTAGACAACGTGATTTAACCCTGTCTGCACCTCTAGGTTAATGAGACGTTGACATGTTGAGGCTTTTTGGAGGCAGTCAAATTATTGGTGGGGACAATTCAGTAATCACTGGTTATTGGTGGGGATATGTCACTTCTGTCTATATTTACTCTTCACCCTTGGTATGGAACACAGCAAGTGTTTTAAAGAGAAGACAGACTGTAGAGGACACTAACTCTATCATACAGTGCTAATATGATTGCACTTCAAAAGTACATTTTCTCAACCTGACTTTTACACACATCATAAACCCAGTTCTTGAGTGTGTTTAGAGGTTTTAACAGCCAAGCTGTTCTGCCGTTTGGCCTTACGCATCACGTTAGGTTATTAGTGTCCTCCACTGCTGCCCTTGTAAATCTGCCTTTGTGAATCATACCGTAACAACAGACTTGTCAGAGGAATGTCAGGTAACAAAGCACTTATTTTAGGCCTCTGAATCAGAGGCAAGTTCTTTGGATGGGTGTGAGATGTTGCTTTTCCCCAAAGGTCAGGGGTGACCCTGTGACTCAGTGGAGGGTGATAATGTGTGTATATGTGTGCAGTTGGGGCACAATAACTCCTCCGGTCCGGTGGTCCGCTAGACGGCTGAACTGCTCAAGATGTTAGTTCCCCCCTCCTGTGCCAGTGACCTTTGCTCTATCTTTGACAGCGGACAAGGAGAGATGAACGTGAACTCTCGTCTCCCGAACAACAACCTCTGACCCCTCAAAGACAAATCCCCAAACCCCCACCACTTCTACAGCCATCCATGTTGAAGAATAGACAAGTGAGCCGAACTCAGGACAGAGGTGAGGGTTAAGGAAAGACGAGACATTGGATGCACGCAGATATTTAAAAGAAACTTCATTTCCTGTCTGCCTTCTTTGCTTTTGGCTGATGTGTAGTTCATTGCTTCACTACATATATGTAGCATGTGGATCTACATGGTTGCCAGATCTGGCAAAATGAAGGAAAAATGAAGGAATTTCTGTTTAATTGAAATATTAAGATGGAAGCATCGTAGCTAACTAAGTTAGAGGTATTCACATATGCCTGATACAACATTTTTTACAATAGCTTCAAGAAAATGATTTTTATCTATTCATGGCAGACATACACACAGAACATGGTAGGCAAGATATCCATTTTAGGAATGATTTTCTTTTTTTTTGACAGTTTTTTTAAGCCGTTGACCAAATGATCATGGATGTTTGTTTGTACTCGTCTTAATTTCATTTAAAAAGCAGCAACTATGGTGCTTAACAGAGAATTAAAACCTGATTCTGCTGTAGCTGGATCAGCATATGGTAAATAAAAGCATTAGGCAACAGCTTGCGTCGCTGGTAAACAAACAGGCCCCGTCTGCCGACTCGGTGGCATATTTGAGTGCTGCCATTAATGTTGGAGATGTTTTACACTGGCCTACACTAGAAGCATGTCACTGGAATGGGGCTTTTCCAGAGGAGCAGATGCACTGCAGTTTAAGCATCACTTCACCCACACTGAGCAGCAGGTCAGTAGGAACGTTTCCTCTTCACTGCTGTCAGACTGTCCAGCTGCTCTCCGATCAGCTCTGGACCACTCCAGACCCTCTAACGTCCAATGCTGGGCTGAGGATTTTGGGGGTCAGATGCTTCCCTGGAGGTCACCATTTAAGTGGGGCAATAAAATGAAATAAATAAAGACGACTTGGACCGTGTGCATTGGCAGTGACAGGAGAGCAGCTTAAAAGGTTGCGTCTGAGCACTTTAGACAGTCATCCCCTCCTTGCCATGAACTGAAGGCCAAGAGGCCACATCCCTGTAGTTGTTTTTTTTATTTATGAATGATGGACTTCTTATTAGCCGCATATACTATTTCATCTTACGCCAGTACATAAAGTAGGAGCAGAGCTAAACTTAAAAGATGCCAAAAAGGGTTCTTTGAAATCGTAGTTCTTCAGGAAATAAAAGCAGTTCTTCTATCACTCCATAGAATGGGGTGTTCTGTTTGCTTCTTTACCCAAACTATCATGAATAACTAATACTAATGAAGATATGGTGATGAAATTTGAATTAAATATACTTCAGTCTGTGTGAAAAAGACTGATGTTACTACATATGCTGAAAATGTCCACTGTCAGCATCCAAGCAACTTTACATTGTGAAATATCATCCACCAGTAATGATCATCTACCAAGAAATTCTCATTACATCTTCTGAATCTAATTTGTCATCCAGTATGCTCACCATAAACACTCCTGTACAGTGTGCAGATACATTATGCACAGAGCATTGGGTGAAATAACCATGCTGTCCCATGCTGTGTCCACCAGGATAACTGAGGAAGATGGAGATGGCTGGACAGGCGCCGGCCTCTACTCCTACAGCCAGATATTAGTCATCAGAAATGAACATCCGTCTACCCTCATTTTAATTGTACATGTCAGTTTTTTTAACACAGACTGAGGAATATTTAAATGAAATTTAATGCTAGTCATGGTCATTTGGGTAAAGACGCAAATGGGACACCCTGTATTTTTTACTAAAACAAAACAAAACAATGTAAATACAAACCAGATTGTGAATGACATTATGAAAATAACGTGTAATCACAGACATTAAGATTAAATTAATAATTAAAAAGAAAAGTTTATTTTTTATTTTTATGTTTATTTTTCCTTAAAAGAAATGTAGTTATTGGACATGAATGAGTTAAATGATGAGTTTTAATTATGTAGTGCCTTTCAAGGTCATTCAAGTGGTCATTTATCAAGCATGAAATCTGAATCCAACTATGAAGATCAGTATATAATTTAGAATAATATAACAAAAGTAAAACAAAAAGAAAAAAAATAAGAGAAAACAAGAGAAAACAAAAACTAGAATTCAGTGCTATATCAAGTGCAAAGTACACATTAATCCAATGCTGAATTTAGTTTTGAAAACTAGACAAAATTAAGTACAATCTTACTATAACTGTGTAGTAGTATTTACTACTACATCAACCTATTTACAATGTAGCTCATTATAAGGGCTGCTTTGGGCCCCAATCTTTACAGCTGTAGCCCCTCCCCTCTGAGTCCCTCCCCCAAACATGCTCACCGACACACATGTCCCCATATGCTTCACCTTGGTCGGTTTTGACAGTTGGCTTCAATGAACAACGGAAGGGAAAATGGAGGATGACAGCAGGGACGAGATAAATATAAATATGTAGAGTTTACGTCGGGCCCCTTAACAAATCACGGGCTAGGCTTTGACATTGTCACCGGCAGGGCAGATGCTGAAATGGGATTGTGGAGTGAAGGGCAGGACAGGGTGCAGAGTGTTCCTCCTCAAAAATGCTCAACTACTCCATCATAATAACCTCAAGGCTCAAACATTTATACTGTCCTCTCCAGTCCGGTCCATTAAGGCGCAAACCCCTAATGTCCAGATTCATCAAAGCCTTACATTTTAAAGCATATGGTTGTATCCCCCACCCCTATTTTTTGCCCCTCTAAATATGATTTAAAGCTTGCAAGGATAAATATCACTTTGCCTCGGAGGAGCACATGGACCCAATAAACACACCAAAGCTGCAGTTCTAGGATTTGGTGAAGATTACAAACTAATGTAGCAGTAAACAGCATCGTAAGTACCAAAATATGTTTACTGATTACAGCCATAAAACTGTTTCCTCTACATTTTAAACCCTCCCTCAGACCCCCTGTGTTATGCCATTTACTTCACTACAGATTACAGACTGCATGCCCTTAAATGTAATTTATATTTTTTTTTTCAGCTTTATTACTAAAAGTGAGTCATATGTTTTAAATACTTTTGGATTACTTCAACATTGTCTTACAAATTACTCTCTTGATGTAATCTCAGCAGAATATATTACACATCACATTTAAGGGCGTGTACTAGTGTACCTCCAAAAATGAATTATCATTTGTGTTCATAATACCCTGTTTTCCTGAAAATAAGACAGTGTCTTAATTAGTTTTTGCTCCCAAAGATGTGCTAGGTCTTATTTTCAGGGGATGTCTTAATTTTCCATGAAAAAGAATTCACATTTATTGTTGAACAAAAAAATTAACATTTATTATATACAAAGAAAGAAAAAATAATGAATGAATAGTACAGATAATATAGTTAAAATGCTTAATGTAGCTGCTCTTAACATTTTACTGCATTCTAACACTTTATGAACATATTTGCTAAAACAAGTAAATATGCTTATAATCCACCTCACTTTAGTGAATGTATAAAGTACTGAGCTCAAGTCCAAATGTTAAAGGGTTAATGCAGCCACTATTATCTTAGCCACAACGTTAACATCTTCAGAGGAACAGCCTTTATCACTTTAATGACTCTTACTGACTGCCTCTCCAGACTCTGCAGATATAAGACTTCTGTACAGTGTGTTAGTCTGAACACTGTGGATGGACTTTTGGACAGCGTGCTCTTGCAGTGTGGTGAGTGTAAACACAGGATTTTTCTCTTCTCTGGCCACTGCTCACTGTGTGCTGCACATCTTTTTTTCCTTTATTTTCTTCTGCTAAACAGCATTCGATCTGATTGGTTCTTCCTGTTTTACTTTTTTTACATTTTTCTATTTGATAACAGGTGCTTCTTATATATTAATATAAGAATATATATTATATAAATATATAAATATATATTATATATATATTTATATATTATATCTCTTATTTTGCTTTTGGTTTCAATGTATTATTTGATTTATTTTCATTTTTATTTATCGACACCCAAGTTTGTTCCACAGCACAAAAACTTTGCTAGGTTTTACTTTCGGGGGAGGCCTTATATTTAGCAATTAAGCAAAAACTCTACTAGGTCTTATTTTCAGGGGGTGTCGTATTTTCTGGGAAAATAATTAAAAAAGGAATATGACCAGCCTGGGATGTCATAGATGCCATGTGACAGGATTTGCTGAATGTATAAATAAGTGAGCACACCAGTCAGTTGTAGCAGAATGCAAAACAATCACAATGGGCAAAAGACCTGATGTGAATGATGTCTAAAAGGTCATGATAATAGGATACCAGGTGAAGGGTGGTTGCATCTTAGAAACATTCTAGAGCCACTGCAGTGAAGGCGTAGTAAGAATGAGTGCCTCCCAACGGCATAACAGTGGTGTTTTACAGGCCATTGATGCCAGCAACTCTGTGAGTGCTACAGAGCAATTGATGCACTACAGCGGACCAGTTAACCTCTATAATGTTCACAGGAGCAACAAGGAAAGTGTCAGGGATGATGTCTCGCTAGTGTCATCCAAGCCAAGGGTGGCTATTCCCACTATTAGGTAGGTGGCCAAAATATTCTGATATTCTGTTTTTCAAGCTTTTGTTTTAATGTTGATTTAGTGTTTAAATAGTAATTTACTCAAACACAAAATAAAATATTGTAATAATTTGAGCCTCTGGATTTCTGATTTTCATAAGCTACAAATCATATTGATCAACAGTAAAATCAGGCTTGAAATGTCACTTTACATGTAATGAACAGAAAATATGACTACCTTTTAAAATTTTATTATAAGCGCAAATGAATTTTTAAAAATGATATTCTATTTTTTATATAGCACTGCATTTTGTAATCTGTAGTAACCTTCCCAACACTGGTGCTAATGTACTCTGCATGAGTTAAAGGGAGGGAAATGGATTTACATAATTTCAATCAGCAAGACTATGATTTTATTTATTTTTTTAGAAACATCAGCATGAGACTAGCTGTATGTTCAGGAATGCTAATAACATGTCTCGTGAGCTCTTTTTGTTATTGCATTGCTTATGGAAAAGCCCATGTTTCTCTCTGTGACTGAAAGTGCATTCATTCAGCATCATCTTCCTCTCCTTTAATGGGGCCTTCATCATCATTTCCATCACTTCTGTAGTAAACTACAGTTCCCAAGCAAATAAGCACAGACTGAATGAGGCCATATCTGCATCCAAGCCCTGTTTGTACACCCAAGACCTGAGAAAAGACATAAAGGAGAATGCTGATGCCTCTCTGTATCTGGTCAGTAGTAGTCTTTGAGAATGTAAAGACAGAAATGGTAGAACATGGGGAATATTTAACACTATGCAAGAAAGTAAAACTTAAACACAGCATGTCCTGTTATAACTTTAATACTAATGAAGATATGGTGATGAAATTCAGACTCAATATACCACAGTATGTGTGAAAAAGATTGATGGGCTGAAAATGTCTTGCATGCAGTTCTTTTCTCATGATCAGGCGATTATGTGCCATGCATGGAGACATACTTTTTTTGGCAGCTTTCTTTTTTTGTGCTCTTCTGAATTGAGTTTGTTATCTAGTACATTCACACCATGAACACACCTCTTGTACAGTGTACTGATACATTATGCAAGGATCATTGCACAATCCACTGGGTGAAATAACCAACATCCCATGCTGTGTCCATGAGGATTACTCAAAACTTTAACGTCTCACTGCAGGCGACTGATGGACGGGCGCCGGCCTCCATTCCTACAGTCACAAACAATAGTCGACAAAAAATTAACACCCATCTGCCAGCAGACTGAGGTATATTTAATCCACATTTTGTCACCATATCTTCATTAGTATTAAAATGATGATGATTATTATAACAAACAGCATTTAAAAATAATAGACATCTTGCATGAAATGTATTTGTTGATGCTCCTCTCACAATCACATTTTTCTTTAATGTAATATAGTGAATTTATGTTCCAGCATATAGAATACTTCAATCTATATTAGTTATGATCTCAGGAGGTCTGACAATGGTAAATCATTTTTGGCAATATCACCAATGTTAATGTTTAATGACCTGAATGAAAAAGCTGTGAAAAGAGATCAGACACAAAAGTAAATCTTTTAAAATCCACATCGTTCACTAGTCAAATTTTATATGTAGTCTAGATAATATCATACATTTGGTTTCCTGTCTGGTGGTCACTGATTTTATTGATAGTTTTATCTCACTGTTATCTAGTAAAGAAATACTAGTATTAGGTATCAAAAGCTTTTAATTAAATCCAGGCTAGTATATGAGGATTGACTGTGTATTGCAGAGCTTCTATCTCTGGTCCTGGATCACCCCCTGCCCTGCACATTTTTATGTTTACCTGCACCACGTCTACTCAAGAAGAACTTGCTAATTAGCTGATTAGATGGATCTACTGTGTTGGAAGCAGAGAAAATGCAAAAATTTGCAGGGAAGGTTTGCCCCACTAGTACCTACACATATATGCCATTACCCAGTTCAAATGGGGTTAAATTTAGATGGTGTCCTGGGGTAATTTCTTACCCAGTAGCTGAATTCAGAGTAGATTAGTTTATCAGGGGGACTTTGTAATGAAACAATTTAAATGTCTCCTCTGTGATGTCTTTCCTCTGAATTGCATTAAAAAGGACAACAGGAGTGAGTTTGTAATGAGTTGTATTTTCTACAAACTCAAATGTAATCACTCTGTTAATATGCCTGCAGGATCTTGCTTTTCTCATCAATTTTAGTTTCTTTTCCCTCTGTGTAATGCTCTACCTGGTAGTGCATTTGCTTCCTCTGAAGATCTGAAATGCCTGGTGTGTTCATGGCCATAGAAACACACCAACATTGTGTTGACGTATTTTTTTCGCTTTCTATCTGTGTGCATGTCAGTGGTACACAAGCCCTCGCCTCTTGGTTATAACCAATGCTTCGGTCTCCGTCTTCCGAATGGGAAGTATGCTGGGGGCCACAATCCTGTACCAATTACTACTTGCCTGTGAGGCAGCACAGGCCCGTGGTTTAATAATATTTTGATCTGAGTGGCATTAGCCCCCCTGCCCCTGTGGGACCTGCCGCTTCTGCATCATCCTGCACTCTTGATCTCCCCTCCTCGAGGCTGGCTCAGCCACTCCCGTTCCCCATCTCGGGGCAGGAAAGCCGGCGGTGCGGCCTCTCCTCGTGCTGTTCCTGCTGATTCGCAGCATCTGCCTGCACGCAAGAGCCACTCATTCACTAACAAGTCCCAGATCCTGCTGCAAGCGGAGAATGCTAATACTCTAAGGGTTGCATAACAGAACGGCTGCTGGAAAGCCTTTAGCAGAATTGGAGTTGAGGAACACTGTTCATTTGGCTGTGAGTTTTGTTTGGGAACTTGAAGAGAGCGAGAATACAGTAGAAAGACAATTCTAACAACAGGCAACAGATAATATGAATATTGTAATATTAAATGCTATCTAGCTTACCTGGTTCAAGCATTTAATGATGAATAGAGCAGTAGAAATGGCCTAAAATGCTTATTACATTATTACATTTGCTATTTTGTTATTTTTTGGCATTTAACATTTTTCTGGCTTTATTAAAAGCTTAATCAATTGTTTTTGTTTTCATTGTTTTTTGTTATGACAGTGATGATATATAGTGATAGTCAGTAGCACTTCTCTATTGTCACTGATCCAGTCTGTCCTCTGGGGTGGTTGATTTTATGTGTTTCAGAATTTTAACGGTTTTCTGGCTTCATCACTTCTGTCATGTATAACTGTTACAGTCACAATGATGCTCCCATATACAGCAGGCATAACTGTCACAGTCACAATGCCCAAAGAACTAAAACATAAAAAGTGGAATAAAAAAACATGTATTGACAGCTGTGTCACATGAAACGATGAATTTTCCCAAATCTAGGGCAGTTTGGCTGTAGCATTCCTGGACATGAAGCTTGTTAGATATTTGCATTCTGAATCTAAGCGGTTTTCAGCCCTCGATCCATATTCTGTA
>BRDA01047838.1:0-16209 GCA_036984385.1 Crenuchus spilurus | reverse complement strand
AGCTCGTCTGCATTGTTGGGTCTGGTGTCCCTCATCTTCCTCTTGACAGCAGCTCATAGATGCTCTGTGAGGTTTAGCTCAGGTGAGTTTACTGCTCAGCACAGTGATACTGTGGGTATTAAACCAGGTGTTGGCAGTGTGGGGAGTGCCAAGTCCTGCTGGATAAATGAAATCTGCATCTCCATAAAGCTTGTCAACAGATGGAAGCATGAAGTGCTCTAAAATGTCCTGGTAGAGGCTGCGCTGACTTTGGACTTGATATGACACAGTGGACCAACACCAGCAGATGACATGACTCCTCAAACCATCTGCTGGTGTTGGTCCACTGTGTTATATCAAGTCCAAAGACATTTTGGAGCACTTCATGCTTCCATCTGCTGATAAGCTTTATGGAGATGCCCAGCAGCTGCCCAGAGTGCCAACACTACTACTGACCATCACATTACTGTGCCAGCCAACTCATCAGAGTAAGCCACACTGATGTATACAGATTTACACATATATACAAAATATTTGAACAAAAATGAATTTGTTTTTTATATATAATGTCTGACTATATGCATGCTGGACTGATGATGTGGGAATAGTGGAGGGTGTTTGTTTGTCTGTTCTGTCGCATCAGTTCATTAATTACAGAGTGAGGCGCTGCAGCCTGTGGACTCTTCTGACCTTTGTGAACAGGCTCAACCACCTCTGTGTGTGAGCGGAGCAAACCTTTCACCATTACAAATGGTTTAATACCCCAGCACTATGAACTGTATGTAATGTATAGCTAAAATCTGACCCCAAAGACCAGCCTGGTGGCTCTTGGGCAGTGGTGTAGACCCTACGTCCCAGTAAGCCTGTCCTGCCCGACATCATCACCCAAAACATGGACTGCTGATTTCCCATTCAGACAGGAACAGGAACACCAATACTGGACCAATTGTGCCACTGTTGGCAGGCAAAGCTCCCAATGTTCTCCAACAGCTGTAAGATCTAACAGGATAGCTTGAGCCTGGTTCACATTACAGTGCTCCTCCCAACATTTGTAAAAGGGCTCCTGATTTCAAGTGGTCATGATGCTGTAGTGTGGGAGCATTTATAATCTTATGATCTTCTCCCAGTGCAGTCAGGGCTGCTCCCCATTGAGAATCATAACTATTAAATATGTTCAGTATTTAGACTCAGTGTCCTGAAGTGGGGGGTGGAGCTGATTCTCTTGTGATGTCGCCTGACAGACCATCATTCATTGAGAGCTGAGCTGAGCTGAAGGTATCAGTGGATGGTTCTTCCAGTGATCTTTAGTAAAGAAAATGGTTCTATATAGAACCATAAATGCTCAAAGAACCCAAATGATTCTTTGCGTGGTGCAAGGCTTTTTCAGAACCGTTTTTGAACCATTTCAGTGGAGATAAAATTGACAATGAGTGGTGGTCATAATATTTGGCTATGAATCTATATGGTGATTATAACATCTTTCTAGAGGTTGATACTTACCAAGGCTGGGCTTACAGACCTAAAGTCTGACCAGTTCTACCAACTACAGAGACCAGTAAAACCAGTTGGTCGGTATTGCGAAAGTTCGCCAAAGCTTCCTGAGCACTGAGCAATTTAGGTCATGATGACAAGTGGAAGTGTCTGCTAAAAATGTAAATGTGAGGGCGGCCATCAGGCCAGATGAGGAGTGACAGTTTGAAGAGAAAAATCCCTTTTTCCTTAAGCTCTAATGAAAGGTCACGGGCTGATATCAGTAGGCAAATGACTCAGTTTGGTTCCTTATTCGGCACTGGGACCTGGAGAGGAGACGTGTTTATGTTGTGGGTGGTGGGAATGGATGAGGCAATGGCGTGGGGAGGTGAGGAGTTATTCAGACAACTCGCCCTTGCAGCGCCCCCGTCCTGTTGCAGTTTGTCTTCTCGAACTTCCGGCGGCTTTTCTGTTCCAGTTGGTCCCCAAGGCGGCCAGCATGATCAGAGTTCCCGAAGCCAGTTAGTTAAGATGTCAATGGTGCATGCTCTTCCTCAAGGTCAACACACCCTAATGAGAATTCACCAAGGAGTGCGGTAATTATCGGCCAGCAATGCCATGGCAGAGAGTTGAAAATCCTAATTATTCTGGGGCGTGTGTTAGATAAAGGGTCTAGAGGAATAGTTTGAAAGGGATTAGATTTTCCCAAATGCCTCTTTATTTGCTCCTGCCACGTGTTAATTGTGCTCTTGCTCCACTCCCTACCTGTTCCCAGGTAAAGTTCCAAGGCGTCTTTCCTACAATGTGTTCCTGGTAAACATCCAATTTACGCATTCTCGGTGGACTAGCTAATAGCTGTTTAAACTCTGGAGTGAGGCTGGAGGCCTGACACTGCTGTCTTTCTCTCCGTTTGTCTGTCTGTTTGGCTGCTCTGAAGGTCATCTGCAGCAAAGCCAAAAGGGTGCATCAATTGTTAGAGCTCTCTCGAGGAACGCCGCACACCCCTGCCCAACCCTTACGCCCCCCTCAATCACCTCGCCTCCTGCCGAGAGTTGACTTTCATTGTTTCTCAAGGTGTCGATTTGTGTGATGTCCGATCAAGCGCGCCAAACCAAGGGAAGGAGAAAAAAACAATTTCCTGGACGTAACTTTTATAAATGAGTGACAGCACCATGTTTTCCCTTGAGCCACCATTCCAGCTCTCCCTTTATCTGGGTATAAAGGGAAGGTATTTACAGAGCTCCTAACTGATCGTCAATAAGCGCGAATCAGGGTCACGCAGGGTTATCACGTGGCTTATTCATCCGTTGGCTCATTTTGCCGAGAATGCTTGAGCGTTTTCTCACACTCTGTTCGCTCCCCGCAGAGAGAGAAGGAACACCAGGAAAATGATTGGCAATGATCCTCTGTTATCAAACCAAGTTTGTTGGTGTCCTACTTTCCGCCTTTTGCTTTTGCAAACAGTTAAATGTGCCAGACGATCACTCCCCCCTCCTCCACGTTCTCCCCTTCAGATTTCTGCTACTGTCACAAGGACAAAACAATGGCAGTGTTCAGTCAGGGACTGCTTCAGGGAGTAGCGTGAGGGAGATAAGATAAGATAACACAACGTAAACACAGCGAGGAAAAGGACAGGATGAAGAGTGACTCATCGCATGTCAGGGTGACCCTGTGCTGCGTTAAAACATCTTCTAAACAGAGGAAAGTCTAAAGGATGCTTGATCTCGACACTAGGCCTTAACAATATTATCATTAATAATGTCCAACCAGTGATATTATGGGTGGAACGATTCTGAACCATCAAGACTTCCAATCGATACTTTTCCATTTGAAAACCAGCAATTCTTGAAACTTGGTCAATTTTTAATACGAATCATTATTTCTTTTTGAAATTTTTTTTTTTTTTTTTTTTTTTGGGAAAAAACATTTTCCTTTCGAAAATCAGTCTTTGTTTTTTAATCCATAAACTGTTTGCTATTGGAAACAGACCCTTTTGAAAGCTGGTTCTTTTGAAAATATACTATTTATTCATTTCATCCATCTATTATCCCACCCAATTAATCCTTATAGGGGTCACAGTTAGTCCCCTACCCCATCATTGGGTGCAGGGCAGGGCATTACATTATCCCAACTAAGCCTAGGACAGGGCACCAATCCATTGCTGGGTGCACACACACACACACACACACACACACACACAATTTAGGGTACCCAATCCAAATGACATCCATGTTTTTGGACTGTGGGAGGAAACCAGAGACCCTGGACATGGAACATGGGGACTCCACCCAGATGGGGACTCGAACCCAAGACCTCAGTGCTGAGAGGCAAACGTGCTATCCACCAATTTTTCATTTTGTAAATAATTTTTTTTGCAGAGCATCTCCCATTTAAAAGTATTTATATCAAAATTTTAGCCTTTTAAACACTAGAAATTCACTGCTGGGTCCAGCATCTAATCCTCACATTCAGAGCTTTATGACTTTCTTCTTTTCTAAGATCCACACAAAGGGAGGAGTCACATGAAAGCTGAAACTGTTTCTACTGACGTTGTTGATTTCTGACTAATTTTTTTTTTAATGTGAGGAAAATTGTGCAGATAGAACCTCAGTAGTCTCATGTTTATGGACAAATCTCAATAAAGTCTCTAATGTTCTCCGATATGTCTCACCTAAGTCTAAGCTTCTCCTGAGTTTGGGTGTTGTGACTTTTATAAGGTTTAGTCTCCTGAGTCATCGAAGAGCAATTTTTGATCAATAAAGTTCCCAAGTTACAACAGAGTCGAGCACTGTATGATTTTTAAACAAACATCTATTTCATTTTAATCTTGTTTAATTAACCACAGATTTGGAAAAAATGAATATTGCCCCAACCTTCTTGGCACTCCTTGACTGCCCAATCCTTCACAGAGCTTTGAAAAGGCTCTTCAGCAAGATTCTCATTAAAAACTCACAGGCCTTCCCAGAACTGGGATTAAAGACACACAGTAGTTGTAAAGGCTGCCTGTCCAGTCATAAGAAACCACTGAAGCTGCCAGGGGTGGGCAAGGTCTACCCTCAAGCACTGGGCTCCAGCTCTCCGGGCATGTCCCAGTGTACGAATCACTGTGCCCTTTTGCAGCCTTAGCAATACTGTTAGTAGGTTTATCTGCCCAAAGATAAGTTTCTAAGCATTACTCTAAAATATAAATACACTCGCTGCCCACTACATTGTACGTCCACTCACTGACCACTGGTCCATCTCATGTATAGATCCTGTATATATGCCCCAACAATACATTTTAAATGGCTCAAGAAATATTTTCATATAAATGAGTTACTGGAGGTAATAATCTAGAACATTCCTGAACTGAAGCATGATGGAACTCAGTGATATTACAGGGCTGCTTAATTCTGGTCCCACCATGCAGTGTTTGGGGTTCCAGCATAATGATCTTTTCTAATGAATCAACTTTGGTTTGGTTTCTGTGAGAGGCGATAGGATTAATTCGGCCAAGAATGTGTTTACTATTGTGGAACAGCTGATTCTGTCTGTTTTCTCAATTTGAGAGCCGTCTCTGAGCCCTACATGAGCACGCTTGACCTCTCTGGCCTCTTTGTTAGTACAGTGACCGGTGCATTTGATGATTTGCATTTTACAGTTGTTTAACAAATAGCCACCCATGGTTAGGCTGCCCTCCCACTGGGACACTCCTCATTCCCATGGGGCACATGGGGGTTTAAGACCATACTGCTGAGCCAATAATGTAATTTATCACTTTTAACCTTATTTCCTTTATTTTCATGATTTCTCTATTCTTATATTGCATTTATTTTGATATATAACAAACATGACAGAGTGAAAAATGTGATGTGTTTATGCCACAATGTCAGATTTGCAGTTGCTGTAATAAAAAAAACACAATATATTATTTTAATATCAACAAAACATTTTAATTAAATAAGACGAATAATGGTGTCAGACAGATTCATCTTTACATTTGTTTATTGTGTGTCTTTTGGCAATGCTAAGCTATGAATGTTTATGAAAATAACAGTTATATTACTTAAAATAGTCATTTTAAAATTATATTATTATATATGTATTATTAACATGATATCGCTAATAAAATTTAAAATGTCACAATTATCAATAATATTGTTATATTGGCACAGCCCTAGTGTGGAGACTTTAATGTTAATCCTGTGGAACTGAACATCTCACTTCTAAGACTTAGACATTGGCTCTTACATAGAAAGACTGTGATCACTGTACATTTGTTCTGTTGGGAAATAAAGACAGAGTTGAATAATAACTAGATTATATTTTTTCATGAGACAACAGTATAGAAATGAAATTGGGATATAAGTTAGAGTAGTCAGTGAACAGCTTGTACAGCAGTATAGATTTACTGTCCTCTGAACATCACTCAACACACAGCCATTAATGTCCAAATACAGTAGCTGCGACACAAGTGAGTACACCTCACACTGAACATGTCCAAAATGTGCCCATACTGTCAACAACCACCATTATTATCTATCACAGCTGTAACCCTGCTGGGCATGTAATTCACCAGAGCTTAACAGGTTGCTACTGGAATCCTTTTCCACTCCTCCTCACTGTGCTGGTGGATGTTAGGCACCTTCACACCTCCACCTTTCTCCCCAAAGGTGCTCAACTGGGTTTAGGTCACCATCACCTTCAGCTTTCTCAGCAAGGCAGCTGGAGGTGTGTTTAGGGTAATTATCATGTTGGAAAACTGTCATGTGACCAAGTTTCCAAAGGTA
Organism: Crenuchus spilurus; assembly: GCA_036984385.1. Lineage (NCBI taxonomy): Eukaryota > Metazoa > Chordata > Actinopteri > Characiformes > Crenuchidae > Crenuchus > Crenuchus spilurus. The sequence continues at coordinate 9,991 of BRDA01047838.1, read as the reverse complement.
GGGGATCATGCTCTGCTTCAGAATGTCACAGTACCTCAATAAACATCATCCATACAGCCACAGACCATGATGCTACCACCACCATACTTGACTGTAGGCAAGTTATGTTGGAACTCTTCAACAGGGTGCCGCCACACATGCTTAGACACCATCTGAGCCAAACAAGTTCCAGCTATTTGGACATGAATGGCTGTGTGTTATGTTCAGAAGATGGTAAAACTGTAAGCTGTATAGTTTAATTTCTATAGCGTTGTCACAGAAATGTGAGGGGGGGTGCTCATTTTGTTGGATGCACAAAGGCTAATATGTCAAATACTGTTATGCAGAGATTGTCCATTCAGGAATGTTTTATTTGAGTCACTGTGACATGGAGATATTTGTTGTATTTATCTAATCAAGCTAAAGGCCCTCTCAGTGCTGTTCATGGAGGGCGGCGAACAATAAAAGTGTTGCGATTGATTTTATAAGCTAGACGTTATGGAGGTTATGTATATGCGAGGGGAGGGAATGTGAGGGGTTAATCTCTGCCAGGCTTTCTCTATGGCTCTCATTATTTGGACACTTTTATTACCACTGTCTCCTTGACTTGGTCTAATCTCTGCCCATGACATTGTAAATATGATGTATGGATTGCCCATGATGTCATCATTGCAGACTGGAGGGTTGCGGAGTGTTGCAGGACTCGAGCTTAGGCCTGGCTGCACAGAGGACGTGTTTTCATGCAGTTTCTGGATGGAAGTGTCCAGGGCTTTGTAAGGAAACGGCTAACCCAGCTTTCAGGAGCAGCAGAATGATCCTGAATAAACAGACAGTGGTTTGTTTCATTCGTTCTTTCTGTTTCTATTGTGCGGCTCTTTGTTTTGATTGGCTTTTAAGTTTCAAACCTACTCTGCACCATGCAGACCACCTCCACGTTACTACATCCGAGATGCTTCTGAACGTCTGTCTCTGGGTCTGTCTGATCTGTGTCTCCTGAGGAAAATATGGTTAATTTATGTATTCAGTCGTTGTTTAAAGCTTGTTTTTGGTCACATTCTTATTTATACGACGCATAGAAACAAGTGGGCACACCAGTCAGTTGTAGCAGATCGTCATGTGTAAAGGACGTGATGTGACTGATGCTGATGATAATAGTGTAGCTGTGAAACATGGTGGAGGTCGTATCTCACACACCACTAACTGTGTGGAGCTGCTGTAGTGAAGCTGTACTGAGAATGAACTTCTCATATATTGAGGGTCTGCCAGTGGTGCCCTCAGGACATTGATGCTAGAGAGAAACGATGAATCTGGCGAGTGGTACAGAGCCACAGTGGACCAGTTAAGCTCTATAATGAACAGGAAAGTGTCAGGGGTCATCATTGAAGGTGGTAATAATGTTCTGATATGACTGCATATATACATACAGACAACACTGCAAAAGTCAGCCAATCAGTGTTTGAAACCATCCATCCATCATCTTACCCGCTTAATTCTGATCAGGGTTGCGGTTAGTCCCCTACCCCCTCACCAGGCACAGGGCAGGGCATTACAGACTATGTTACCCAAGCCCAGGAGAGGGCACCTGGATGCACACAAACACAAGGACAATTTAGAGTAGCCAATTCACCTGATCTCCATGTTTTTGGACTGTGGGAGGGAACCAGAAACTCCACCCAACCCGAGCGCTGAAAGTGAACGTGCCAACCACCAAACCACAGAAAAACATAAATGTGACATGAAACTGTGCAGCAACACTTGATCACAAGTGCACAGTGAGTGTTTAAAATCTCCAGCAGCTCACACACTAACACACCACCACCACGTCAGTGTCACTGAGAATGATCCACCTGCTGGCCCATCTGACTGAATGTATGCAGAGAAACAGACAATGATTGGTTTTAATGTTATGGCTGATTGCAGTATATGCATCCCCATGTTCTGACAATGAATGAAAACAAATGTCTGTGTGTAGCAGATCAATGCGGTGAGGTTTCCAGCGGCTGCAGAACGTTCTGGGAGATTCCTCAGGGGAAGAGCGGGTCACGGGAGTGGAGAACACAGCCAGTGTTGTCAAAATGTAAGACAGTGTGTGTGTGTGTGTGTGTGTTTGTGTTGCATCTGCTGATGCATGAAATAGAACTCAGGTAAGTGCGCTGGCCTCAGGCTCTCCCGTGTCTTCCACCCAGTGATTACTTTAGCACATTGATTCGGTTTCTCTCCAGCGCTCGGGCCCACAGACGGATCAGTTGATTGACCAGGTGCTGAAGTTCAGCGGTTCACGGCTGAACCCTCAGAAGCGGCGTACGCCGTGAAGACTAGCAGACCAAATCCAGCACAATCTTCTGCTTCACTCCGACTTGAGCTGAGTTTGGGGACGTTACATGGACAGGGACGTTAATAACATACTTAGGTAACTTTTCATTTGTAGACAGTAGATCTCTGATAACAGCCCCTGTGTGGCTCCGGCTGGTCCTTCTGTCTTAATGTTTTTACACAGAAATAACATTAAATAAACACAACATGTTATAAAAGAACCCAAACGTGTTTTTATGACTTTTATAATTACACACCCACTGCTGAACACTAAACGTTTTCAGATTTTTAGTCCCGGAGATAATTTATTGGAGGCTGCACAGCACTAAAGGGACATTATGTGCAACTCAAATTTGTGCCACAAGAGGGCGCATTTCCTTCGATAATTTTATTGTTAAAATGGAAAGTGGAAGTAAGTAGAATACAATATTAGATTTGTATTAATAGTCATGACAAACTACATCAGAACACGTCTGAAATGTGTCGGAGATGCTGTATTTTGATGCCATTGGTAATGTTCTGGGTTGCCTGTTATCTCCCTCATTGGTACCCTGTATAGTGTGTAGATTAGTGATTAGTCAACAAGTGGACTATAGTGTTTGTTAGCAAGTCTTGGCTGAATCACTATACAGTGGTAACCCTACTCATGAGTTTAATCCGTGCAGGAGCCGAGCTCGTTAGCTGGTTTGCTCGTTAGCTGGATGCATTTTCCCCATAAGAATACATGTAAAACTGATTAATCCGTGTCAGCCGGCCAATATACAGTATACTTTAATATGTAAATAATGTGTTTATATGGGTTTGTAAAACATAAACGAGACGACGGTGCTCGTGTAGGCTGGCGGCTAAGGAGGACAGGAGGACGGGCGTACGTGTATGGCATGGTTACACTTATCATATGAAAAGTAAAAGTAAAATGTATCTAACTTTCTTGTTCACTACCTTTTGCTGTCTTTGTGTCACTTTCACTAGCACTTTCACTTTCACTGGACAGCAGTCAAAGGTAATGACTGACCTCTTCTTCTACACTAGCATCTAGGGGATGCTACGACCGCCGCGCCCCTAGCGGTTGGCATACTTGAACTAATTTAGGCTACTCGTTACTTGGAATTTTATTCATTACCTGGAACAAAAATATTCCGAGATCTCGACTCGTTACCTGGAATACTCGTTAGTAGGGATGCTCATAAGTAGGGTTCCCACTGTACTTGGTATAAGATTTCTAAGTGATCCGGTCATTGAAGTGACCAAGGCCGTCAGCGCTGGCTATCGTTAGCCTAAATGACCACACGCTTCATTTCCATGCGGTTTGTACTGAGCTCTAAAACTCTTTGTTGTCCTCTCACCTCCCTCCTCTAAAGGTCAGTGCAGACAGTGTTATTGTGGCATTACCCATGGATGAGTGCCATAAAGGCCACACTAATAAGTAAGACCTAGCAGCGGAGCGTTTCAGAGCCTCTGAATGATAAGTGCTTGAGCCTGATCAATGGGAGGCACCACACCGTTAGTGGCAAAATCAATATTGTTTTATTTGCTATTACAATGGTGTGTCTTGTTGCAAATGAGTGGCGTAACAGAGTTGGTTTGGAAGTCGGAGGACCCCTGGTGTCAGATTTAATCAAGAGGTCAGCGGCTGGCTGCGTTACCTTTAACGAAAGTGGACACCACCTTTATTACACTGCAGAATGACCTGAAGGCATGTACAGTATGTAATACAGTAATGACAGATTAGCTCTGTTTATCCTCTTAACAGTCTGCTGTATTACGATTCTGCCTAAATACCTCAACTACATGCTCAAAATTTACTGCTAAAATTAGCAACTTTTTAGATTTCTAGTCCCAGAAATAATTTACTTCAGGCTGCGCAGCACTAAAGGGTCTTTATGTAGGCTCATCTCGCAACTGCCACAAGAGGGAGCCCTTCAGCTCAGTTCTGTTTGTTTGGGGCTTAAACATCAGTAAAAAGTCAGAAAAGAACAAAAGAAGAGTTTGAGCTTTCATAAGAGTCTCTGGATCTCATTAAAGAAGAAGTGGAGCTCTGAATGGAAGCTGTAGATGTTATTTAACAGATTCTAAACTCTAATTGACTGACTTTAATGTGCTAAATGGCCAAAACCATTGTTAATATCACTCTATAACAACGTTAATGCATTTTCACAGCTTTGTACTTGAGAGCACCTCAGCTTTGAAATGTATTAATTTATTCTTCATTATTAAGTTTTATCTAAAAGCATTAGCACACTGTGTTCAGTCCAAAGTCAACACCTACCAGGAGATTTTACAGCACTTCATGCTTCCATCTGCTGACAAGCTTTGTCACTGGCCATCACATCACCGTGCCAGCCAACTCGTGAGCTATAAATATGTCTGTAAACTGTAGATTTAAATCAGAGTTCAAAGGGACTTTTAAAGTGAGTTATATATGAGAGACGGTATGTAGTGGAGATAAAAGAGGCGTCAGTATGCAGTTAAATAAAGTGAAGTATCTATCTGTCACCCAACTCAGAGATGGCAGACGGTCAGTGAGTGGAGAGTCGGTCCAGTGCTCAGTGACAGTCCCTCCACGGGGCTCCTGACCTTTTCCTTTCAGGCTTCACTGAGACTGGATCAATCTCCCCCAAGGAGATCCACACACACTGCAGCACTGTGAAGTCTGCCGGAAGAGAATCTACAGTGTGTGTGTGTGTGTGTGTGTGTGTGTCAAAGCCCTGCGTCTCATGTGAGAATCCGGAGAAAGACAAAACAAGCCGTGACCCTGAAAACGCTCTTCTCTGCAGCTGCAGCCTGTCTGCAAGGCCGAGCCTGACGTCAGCACGCTTTATATCACAAATATTTTCAGCAGAACTCTTTATTTAATCAGTTTAATGTGGTTCTGCTGTTGCACAAGACCGGCTGATTTGTTAATTCAGCTGTTAATCTCGCGCTCGTTAAGCGTGCACAAAGAAAACGGCTCAGAGTCGGCCTTCTAAAGTTTCGCCCAGATTGATTTTGAGCCTCTCGTTGTATTTATAGAACCTCATTTCATCGTCTGTTTTTCACTCTTAAGGCCCATTCAATTCATTAAATGTACCTGGGGGTCTTCTACAGGAGCTCCTCTGTGATTTAACTCCATATCTGTGTTTTTCTCCCTCCAACAGACTGAACTAGAAAAGGGAATTTCCTAAAGGAAAAGCAGAGCACTGGTGCAGATAAAGTCGTTGCTAGGCTGTTGCTGTGTGGTCACTAAGTGTTTGCTAAGCAGTTGCTAGGCGATTGCTAAGCGGTTGCTATGTTGGTTGCTAGGCTGTTGCTCTTTGGTCAATAACATATAACTGTTTTTGCTAATTGGTTGCTACGCTGTTGCTACAATTTTGCTATGTGGTTGTTAGGCTGTTGCTATGGTATCCTAGGTGGTTGCTAAGGCATTGCTATAGTTGGTTTCTATAGTATCCAAAGTTATCGCTGTGGTGTTGCTATGTGGTTAATAAGTGGTTGCTAAGCTGTTGGTATGTGGTTGTTAACTGGTTGTTATGGTTGCTGGGCTGTTGCAATGGTACCACAGGGTGTTGCTGAGGTGTTGCTAGGCTATGCACACATTCTGGTGGCTGAAGGTTATAGGACACATTAGTCTTTAGGAACAGGACTCTGTGTAAGGAACGAGGGATGGGTGGAAACGGCAGACAAGTGCGAGTCAGAACAACAGTGAATACTGCTCCCTATTTGTCACTATTGTGTATGTATGTTTGTTAACACTGATGGCTTATCTGAGCAGAATATTTGATTAGCAGCTCAGAAATGAACCCGTTGAGTAGAAAGAAGAGCTTTCATGACTCTTCCATTTAGTGGATCTTAGAAAAGAAGAGACTAATGAAGCTCTGAATGGAGGGAGATGCTGGTGGGTAACCATGAGTAAGCATTTCAGATTTACAGTTCGGTGCAGAGTCCATGTGGATGCTCATGTTGTATGTAGTGCTGTGTTCTTTGGTCCATCCCCCCCATGCAGATCATCTCCATCAGCACCAGCGTGAAGGACAAACAGGATGTGACCCGGTGTCATTTCTCTAGACAAAGATTTTCCATTATCAGTGCATTTAATATAATGAAATCAATAATGTAGCACTTTGCTCCCAAAGATTTAAGCCCCCTATTATGCCACCCCCTTATACACTGTCCATCTAATTACAATAGCAGGTTTGCCAAACCTCTGTAATGCACCCCCCATCCATCCGTCCATCCATCCATTATTTATCTCTTATTCGGAGAAGCTGCACCTCCTCGTTCCAAAACAGCGGTGTTAATAAGGGCTCAATAGCTCTCCCAGTTGATTATCTGTGACAGCTTGGTCAGGAATTAGCCCTGCTCTTGGGCCCAGCGGGGAACGACACTTCCAAACGGAGGTGCTCCCGGGGCCCACGCCGATGTGTTTGTTCAGCAGACACTTTAACCTTCATCTCTGAACAATAAAACAAGAGAGAGGTTGTGTCAGAGAGAGAGAGAAAGAGAGAGAGAGATGGTTGGGGGGGGACATTTGACACGTCTCCTTAAGCCAACGTCTACTTTATCATCTTTGGCAGGCCTTATTGGTCGCCGCTAATCAAGTGGAAGTGAGTCCCGCCACCCTAATACACAGCGGGTGACAAATATATTATTAACTGGAGGGGGGGGGTACGTGCGACCTTGCCCGTGTCACCTGAGGACCCGCTGGCACTCGCTCTGCCAGCAGGAAACGACCTTCATATTAAATCCCCACAGAGGTCAATAAACTAAATAATTCACAAAGGTCGTTCACTTTGCGCTGAAATCTGCGAAAAGCAAAACAGAGACAAAACACACACACACACTGAAAAACAAATATTTAACTCCTACACCTGCTGGTTTAACCCCTTCAGGCTCAAAACCCCACCAGAGCTTCCTGACTTTCGTCAGAGGCGTCTTTTCTGAAGAACTTTTGCTTATATTTTATTTGGATGTCTTGATTCAGTCTTCATTGATGTTTCAGTCCTAAAAAATTGAACTGAGCACTGGTGCAGCCTCTTGTGGGACTTTCATAATGTCCGTTTGGTGCTGTGCTGCCTGAAATTGATTATTTTGAGGACTTATAATTTTAAAGCACCTACATTTTTAGTATTTAGCATAATTGTCACACCACCTCTGCCTTGTCCATTCCCGGTCATTGTCCACATGTTATGTGCATGTGTTTATGTTTTGCCTTGTGCCGTCTCTGTCTCCGTCTCCATGTGTCTTGTCATCATGTGCTTTTTGTTTACATTCATCACATTACATCATGTCTCATGTCCCCACCCTCATCATGTCGTCCTGTCTGCTAAATGTTCAGCACCTGTCTCGTCTGATCCCACAACCCTGCTTGTTCATTCCCCCTGATTAAGTGTGTTATTTAAGCTTCCTTATGTTTCTGAATACTTTGTCAGTCATTAATGGTTTGTGTATGGTTCAAGTGTCATCTGCGTTATGCATGTTGTCTCTACGCATATGTTTTGTTTGACAGCCACAGTTTATTTGCGTTTGTAATAAAATCTCATTTGTTTAGAACCCACTGCTGCATCCTGACTCCTCCTGCTTCACCCTCAACCCCAACGTGTGTTACAATAGTATAATTATTATTATTTTACAATTATTATTAAAAATATATGTATATTTTATAATATTATTAGTAGTAGTACTTATTAATTAATACATGTATTATTATTTTACAATCATTATTATAAAATGTCATTATTTACTATTTTATTTTTTTACCACTTTAATTACTTTATATAATTAGTCTTAGATTTTGGGCAGATGGAGAATCCTAAAAAGAATACAGTTTTAGTTTATTTGCTCAAGTTAAAGTCTTGAGCACACCACTAAACCATTTATAAAACCCAAGTCCAGTTTCCAGCTAGAACAAGTTTAAGAATTTACATTTATACTTTAATTTATTCTAAAAATACAAAACATATATGTAAATTCACTACCTGTGCTCTGACAATATATTTATTTTAAATGGTCATAATTTTAACATATAACATTAGAATTAATGAATAACTAAATTTTTGTCATTTTTCCATTTCTGACAAAATGTGAAAGTGTCTGATACTCTTTACATTGTTTGCAAATGCCATGATGACAGAACCAAAAGAAACGGTCCAGAATTACTTAGAAAAACGTCTGGTTCCATTGACTTTCATTGAAAGCAAAGTTTGTTTTTTGCTTCTCCTGTAAAGTTCTCGTTTTGGAGATCTGTTTTTGCAGAATATAAATAAACATAAATATAGTCAAAAGTTATTCAAAATATGTCAGGAAATACTACTGGTAACCAAGAAAGACATGACATATCAAAGTCATGTGTATTTGGCAGACTGGACCTCTGTAGATAAGGTACCACCTCAGGCTTCAACACCTCTGTGATGTATCTGTGGCTGGTCAAGGTTCTGCTCCAGCACTCTAATCTGCCCCAAACCATAACATCGGGTTCTGGGGCTGTTAAAAGAGCCATCATGAGCTTTTTGGTGTGGATCGTTTCTCCTGTTTTAGACAATATAATGTACAGATCTAGAGGAAATTAAAAATCAGAAGGAGATCTCATTAACGTCTCAGTAGTTTCTCACAAATGACAATGAGATCAAACTGAAAGTTATGAAAATAGGACCATGCCTAAAGCTCCAGCTCATCAGGATGTGGTCCATCTCACAATTCACTGCTCATATGTTTCTCCTGAAGACAGCTCAGAAATATACATTTTTTCTGTTGGTTTTTATATGTAAATAAAGTCTCACAGCATGCGCAGTGTTGCTCAGATAATCTAAAATCTCAGTATGAGCTCAGTTCAAGATGCAGTCCAACTTGTAAATGAGACTTTTGCTTAAGCCTCATGCTGCTCATATGTTTCTCTTGACAAAAACTCAGAAATCTCACATATATTCTGCTGAGTTGTAGAACAAATTTCAGTAAAGTCTCACAGTTGGCTCAGTATTGCTCAAATTAACTGAAATCTCAATATGAGCTTAGGCCATGACTGCAGTTGAACTCTCTTTCTACTCATTTGTTTCTACTGAAGAAAGCATCTCAGAAATGTCTCATTTCATCTCTTGAGTTTTAGAACAGATTTCAGTAAAGTCTCACAGTTGGCTCAGTATTGCTCATATTAACTGGAATCTCAATATGAGCTCAGGCCATGACTGCAGTTGAACTCTCTTTCTACTCATTTGTTTCTCCTGAAGAAAGCATCTCAGAATTCTCTCATATCATCTCTTGAGTTTTAGAACAGATCTCAGTAAAGTCACATTATTCTCAGAGCTGTCAGAAATCTCAATATGAGCTCAGTTCCGGACTTGTAAGATTTGTAAGTGAGGCTTTTGCTTAAGTTTCAAACTGCTCAGATGTTTTTCCTGTCATCTCTTGAGTTTTAAAACAGATCTCAGTAAAGTCTCACGTTGTGCTCAGAGTTGCCAGATAATCTGTAATCTCGATACAAACTCACCCTTTTCTCATCCAGCATCAATAGTCTATGACTATTCTAATAATTCATCTAGACCAAAAGGATCTTATCCATCCATCCATCCATCCATTATCAACCGCTTTATCCAGGGCCAGGTCGCGGAGGTAGCACTCTAAGCAGGGAAACGCAAACCTCCCTCTCCCCAGACACCTCAGCCAGCTCCTCGGGTGGAACACCGAGACGTTCCCAGGCCAGTCAAGAGACATAGTCTCTCCAACGTGT
>BRDA01047837.1:0-20411 GCA_036984385.1 Crenuchus spilurus | reverse complement strand
TATATTGAACGTTCTATCGAGCGCATTTTCTATTGATATTGATTACGTGTCTATTGCGATACATATCGTTATCGTTTTATCGCCCAGCACTAACTGCTATCTAGTGGTCTGGGGTATGAACACAACAGAAAGTCAGTCACTGTCTGCCACCAATCTTTGCATGTAAACTATTAGTTAAAATCTTTGCTGTGTTTATGAGAGAAACTTGCCATGCTGTTTTTAGTAAAATGGTAGCCAATTTGTTGCTTGATTCAGTTTGATTCATGCCTGTCTAACTGTTAACTGTCTATCTGTTTAGCTACAACAGCTGGGTGCAATATTAATTTTGTATGTATGTGAAGGTGTTCCAATTTGCACTGAAATTTAAATTGAAAACTGAATGCTTTACACTTTCTAATTACTCTCACAGAAAGAGGTATTGGACGATCATTGGGTCAGTACCTTTCCTGTCACTGGGGTGGAAGCTGAACAGTACATCATCAGTCCAATTATTAAGACTCCATCTGTCCTGTCCTGACTCCAGACTTTTTCTTACACAAACATTGTATTGAACCTTTAAGATACATATGTGACCCCGTCAGGGAAAACCAGATCAAAGTCATTTTTTTTTTTTTTTTTTCAAAACAACTTTTTTGTGAATTTAAGTTTTGTTTTTGATCAAAATATGTACTCCAATAGATATCTGAGACTGTTATCTTTCATTTACAGCAATAATACCGAGTGGTTAAGTTTTGTCGCTAATGTGAGTGACACGATATTGACACGATACCTCAATAAGTTGTCCAGTGACTTTGGCCTGGTTTTCCCGGGCGGGGTCACATATTTGGACTTTAAGGACTATTGGGTGGCACGGTGGCTTAGTCGTTAACACGTTTGCCTCTCAGCGCTGAGGTCTTGGGTTCGAGTCCCCATCTGAGCGGAGGTTCCAAGTTCTCCTCGTGTCTGCGTGTGGTTCCTCCAGGGACTCCGGTTTCCTCCCACAGCCCAAAAACATGGAGATCAGGTGGATTGGATACTGTAAAAAATTACTCTGGTGTGTGTATGAATGTATGTATGTATGCCCAGATATGGTTGACACTCTGTCCTGGGTGATCCCCCTAGTGCTCGATGCAGTCCTCCAGGTGGACGGTTGCTTCCGGTTGAGAGTACACTGTGCGCGACTGGCTGTCGCTTCTCTCTGGTGTATAGAGTTTGTGTAAATACATTGTGTCAATTGTAAAGCCCCTTGTATCTAGAAAGGCGCTATATAACTGTAACATAATAATAAATAATAAAAATAATAATAATAATGATGTACCTTTAATAGTGCATTCTCATTTTAAGTACCTTTGAACAACAAAATAAACTTTTTGTTTGACACTGTAAAAATTCTGCAAAGCTTGTCAGTTGAGTTGACAGCAGTTGCTTCAGAACAACACATTTGTGGAGTATGAGTAGGTCAACTGACTGACTACTAGATTTTCAGGGCTTTTTCTGCTGCATAAGTGCTGTTTAGCTGTGCTCATCTCTCTCACACTCACACACACACACACACACGCACACACACTTGTCCCAAGTCTTTGCCTCACACAGCACCTTGACCCAATAAACCACATCCTGCGGGCTCCCCACGGCTCAGGTAAGGACTACAGAGGCAAAGTCATTGTTGTGTCTCCCTGCTAATGGTGTTAACATTGTGTGGGCAATAAATAACAAGAATGAATAGGCACATAAAAAGAATTAATGAAACGTGCGCGGAAGTGGAGCAGCGAGATGCATGGTTACACAGTGTGGCGACAAATTACTGGGGGTGTGCGGGGTAACAGAGCAGCCATTACTCTATACGGCGAGCAGCTCTGGATAACACCTGTGCTTCTCTCGCAACCACTCACCCTAATTAGCCCATTCTAACCCAAAGGATTCCCCACACCAGGCCCAGCTCTACTGAGGGGGTGTGGGGTTGATGTTTCTCCTACCTTTACCCATCACCCCACCTAAGCAAACACACACTCTCATTCTCCCAGCTGACTCGTTATTCCCAGATCTCTGGTCACATGACTTCAGTTAGTGTTGAATCGTATAGTACTTGGAATACTTGCTCCTTCTGTTTTCCAGGACATACAGCTCATGAAATCTAGAATCTCAAATGATTCGAATTTCATTTGCACTTTGAGTAAATTTTTTTTCTAATATACAGTGATATGCAAAAGCATGGGCTCCTCTAGTTAGATCTGATGTTGTATTGATACATGTTTACATGAAAATAAGTTAATAAATCCTTTACAAGGAACAAACTGCATGTTTCTTTATTTAATACACTGAAACAATGTACAAATGTTTGACACATATTATATTGCTGCTTTTCCAATACGAAATTAAGAATGTTTAAAAAATAGCAATAAAAATATTGTCTACAGCCATTTATGTATCTAATCTCTACATACATTCATATTCATTTCAGGTGTTTCTGTTTTGTTTTCCCCCTGAGACTATGATAAAAATCCACAAATGCTGCTGCTCCAGATACTCAACCTTCTAGGGTAGAAGGTGAAGTAGGACAATGTCGCTGCTTTTTAGCTTAGGTTTTAGTATCTCCCAGTTTTTGACAGTGAACTTAAAGGCTTTTACTGCAACTCTTTACTTTCCCCCCAGATGTTTAGTAAATTCCTTGCATGAGGCATCATGAGATGTTGGAATATTGTGGCAGTATAGGAACTGCTGGTCTATAAATAACTTCAATAAACACAGTACATTCAAATACAAGATATTAGTCCATAATCAACCACAGTAAACTATAAACTAGAATGAAACATTAATTCATATGCAACATCAATGCTATCTCTATACATTGAGATATTACTCAAGAACCAACCTGTATAAACCTGTATAAATTATAAATATACATTATAGTAGGATAACTTGGAAAAGTCCATAAACAACCCCAATAAACACTGTACGCTGGGAAATCTTTATGCATTTTTCAACTGTAGTATGTCTTTGAAGAAGAAAGGTTATGTTGTCCAGCTAAAATAATGTTAATGCTAGCTCAAGACACATTCACCATATTCTTATGCCCCATGATTCTTTTGTCCCTTGTGTGAAATATGTGCTAAACCTCCATCAGAAAATAGTTGTACAAAACTGTAACCTCACTGTCAACAAATTTTAGGAGACACCAATACTGAACAGAAAAGCAGTCGCACTGTCCTACCTCACCCTTACAACATTGAAGATTGAGTATCTGGTGCTGTACCATTTGTACATTTTTACATATTATCCAAAGGCTTAAAAATTAAAAAAAAAAAAAAAAAACACTAAAATAGTTGTCAAGGAAAAAGAAATTACTGACACAAAACTGTAGAGTAGTAGTGTATATAAGAAATGTGTTAGTGTGTAGTGTAAATTAGAAACTACAGCTGAAAAATGCAGGTCTCAGGATGAGATGCTTTTAAAAGTGAATATTGGTGTGAAGATTTCATGATCTTTTAAACATTAGAAAAAGGTGTTACACTTCTATTTTCTGATGTACATACACAATCAGGCACTCCACCCACACTACTTTAAATGTAATATTTTTCTATAAATTCTTCCCTGTGGAAAACTAGTCCTATTCCTGCAAAAATATTTACACTTACAACTATCTTTTATCACTTAAGTGTAAAAATATGACAGAATTCAGCTACTGCCCAAATGTTTGTTATAATTGCTTCAACTCACTGAATGAGGCTAATAAAATATACACAAGAAACAGGTCTGTAATTGTAGAACAACAATGTGGTAAGTAGAAATGTTGAACTATACTTATACTGTAAGTGGAGCTGATAAAATTAGTGTAGGCACAAAGGCACATCCTGATATTGCCAAGTGATGCTTGGTCTTGGGTCAACATGGGATGAGCTTAAACTAAACTTGTTCAACCAATCAGCTTTGCTGCCTCGCCCTCCTTTTTTCAACCTGAAGGCAGTCATTTTCCCTCCCTTCACCGCCATTTTTTTTGTTCAGTTTTCCTCCCTCAACATGGCTAAACTCCTGTTTCACTGCATCTCCTGCTGAAGGTAAGACATTGCTGAAATTTCATGTTTTACATCCTCAACATATAGTACTGGGTTTATTTACACAAGTAAACTATTATTGTACATAGCTTTAGGTTAGCTAGTCTCATAGCTGTTGCTCTGCTAGTTAAGCTATCTGGCTAACAATGGAAAATCTGAGAATCTAATTAAAATATTTAGCAATGCCCTTTCAAAATATGAAAATCTTGCTTGCAATAATTACTCCTATTTCTGTCATTTACCTAAAGCAACAAAGTTATAGAAATGTATCTTTTAGCTTGCATACCAGTCATCTAGCTAACTAGATAGCATGGTTAGACTTAAGTGGTTCCAAGAAAATAAGGTCTAATATTTACTTGAACATATCGTATAGGATAGCTGTATTCACAGAAGCAGATATTTGTTTTTATTAACAGCAGAATAAATGTTCTGGAACTGATGTTTTAAACTAGGTAGCTAACATTGTGCTGCCCCAGTAATATCATATAGTTGTGTTCTTGGAATATTTTTTTTTTTTTTACTATAGGAGTAAATTTTATGTCAACGTAAAAGTTTTTTTAACTGATGTTTTACTTTGAATTACATAGTAAGCTAGCTATGTTCCCATGCTGTCCCACAAACATCATCCAATATTAACCTGGGAACATGATGCAGTTGTGTTGTCCCTGGAATTGCATTATTATTTTTATTTGCTTCAGGAGCAGTATGTCACTGTGGGTGCAGTACAAGGAGGACGCGGTGGCAACAGGGATAGTTTACGTGAGTTTATTCAAGACAAACACTGTGGCAGTAGCACAGAGTGCATAACATTAACACACAAACTGAAAATAACACAGAATGTAGGACAAGAGACACAAACACAAGAAAGGCTTAAATAATGAGAATAATCAAATGGGCAAACGCACACAAGGCTGTGACTTAACACAAGACAGGTGTAACACATTAATCTATGAGAGTGAGGACAACAGGAAGCATGCACAACTGAAGCACATGGTGACTGAGGCAGGAGTGTGACAGGAATATTTTATTTTAAAGGTAGAAGAACTGTTGTTTTAGCTTTATTTACACAGTAAGCTGGCTATTTTCTTATGATATCCCAGGAACGTCATCCAGTCTTGACCCAGGGACATCATACAGTTGTGTTGTCCCTGTAAATTGCATTATTTTCAACATTACTTATGTTATGAGTAGTTCCTGAACTTTCACTCTTAATATAAAATATCCTGCTCCTGAGGTAACAAATTGATGAAATTCCAAGGAATAATATAAATGTAGGTTCTCTGAACTAAATAAGGTGCAAGTTTGCTTAATGTATGCTTACAGCATTTTGAAGGACACATTAAGCTCTAACATGTTACGCAGTTCCAGGAACATCACCCTATGTTGCCCTGAGAACATCATTCAGATGTGTACCTTGGAAACATGTAGAAGTTTTAATTACACAGTAAGATCAGTTTCTTCTGCTGTCCCATTCACCATTTTCTCTTGTTTGTCTATGCAAGCTACGCTACATAAACTGTTTACAACTTTATTTGGTAAGTAAATACTTATGTGATATCTACTAGCTTTTGTTAACTATATGCAGATAATATGTCTTTTGATATTAAACATCATATCTTGTTGTGTCAACTTGTATTTTCAATTTATGCAGTGGGTTTTTAGTGTAAACACGTTGTTGCAAGCTATCGTGTTGCATGCTATCAATACTAAGCTACACTATCACGCAAAATAATTTGTGGTACACATTTTTTATGAAAATAGCCAAAAATGAATTCAACTGGTGGATAGCCCTACAAATGTCACATTATGAAATAGTACATAAGTCACGCCTAGGCTAGGGCCCTGCATGGCCTAATCAAGCCAGCCAATGTATGTTTATATAATTAGAGGCCTATTTATTTATCAGTGCAGTATATATTTCGGTATATAATTAGGGTAGAATAAAATAATGGTTGCAGTAACCTACCTCCAACAAAATGATCAGAACACACTCTGTCATAGTCACTTGCTGACCAGTTTTCATGCCTGATGGAATCTTCCCAAGTTTTCCTTAATGTGGTATCTTTAGGAAACCTATAGTACGATCTTTTCTGTTGCTGTTGTTTGTCTAGCCGTTGCCGATTACTGCACTGTGGTACACAACATCTAGAACCCTGCTTGGCTTGTTTCTACGTATTTTAAACTCTCCTGCCGACACATTCACTGCTGCACTGATGTAAACAACTACATTGGATGTTGCCGGTCGCGCATGGATTTGTGGGATTGTGAATAGGACGAATGTACAGTAATAGTTTACTTGTGTAAATAAACCCAGTACTATATGTTGAGGATGTAAAACATGAAATTTCAGCAATAAATGTCTTACCTTCAGCAGGAGATGCAGTGAAACAGGAGTTTAGCCATGTTGAGGGAGGAAAACTGAACAAAAAATTTGGCGCTGAAGAGAGGGGAAATGACTGCCTTCAGGTTGAAAAAAGGAGGGTGGGGCAGCAAAGCTGATTGGTTGAACAAGTTTAGTTTAAGCTCCTCCCATGTTGACCCAGGACCAAGCCTCACTTGGCAATATCAGGACGTGCAGATACAAAGAGGTGGTTATAATGAAGTGGCTGATTGGTGTATTTAGCTATAATATAATTAATTATAATTAACTATAAATTATTTGGTGATTACTAAGAAGTTACCAAGGAATTTACAGTTACTAAATGCACCAATGTAAGCCCCTTCATTGAAACCTATTTAGTCCTATTTGAATTGTATCAAAATTACGTAGGGTCCTGGGGTTATTTCTTCTTTTACAGGAGCTCCTCTGTGATTTTATTCCCATCCAGATGTGCTACGTCTGAGTTTATTTGTCAAACAATCTACTTGGTCTGGATGAAAGATTTTCCATTCCATACACATTATATCCAAAAACGTGATTACTAAACACTAGAGGATGTGCGTGTGTATGTCCTCTTTGAATGGGAGTTAAAAACATTGATTACATTGATACATGATTACATTATTTTTTATGTACAACATAGTCTTAATATATGGAGTTTATAAATATATAACATAAAATTATCTATGAAAATTAACCAGTATTACTGTGTTTTTCTAACCCAGCCTGGTTTTGTAGAGTAAAACACTAGCATTTCAGCTGCTGAAGGCAGATTGGTTAGCAAGCAGCTCCACTCATTTGCTGAGCCAAGTCTTAAAACTGGAGTAAAAAAAAATGAAAGCGGTGCCACAATTGAAAGTTTTATGCAGTTCTGTTTTGTGAAAAACACTGTATATAGTGTATATTAAAATGATAATGATTTAGAAATTACAATTTTGAGCTAAAGCTCCATACGAGCCCATTCATTTTCAAGATTTTTGACAGCGTTTCTTGTGTCTGACCAACCAGGACAACAAATGTTAGTTCTCTGTAATATAGAGATTCTATGATAAACCCCTCAGCCTCCTTACACCCTGTTCTTCAATGGTCAGGACCACCACAGTGCAGGTATTATTTGGGTGGTGGATGATTCCCACCAGTGACATTGACGTGGTGACGTGATGACCAAATCAGACAGAGGCAGAGTTGCTAGAGATGTTAAACATAGTCCACTCTATTACATACAACTACTGGTGGTCCACCTTGTAGATGTAAAGTGAGAGACAGTAGCTGATCTGTTGCTACATAGTTTGTGTAACTCATCCTCTAGTTCTCCATTGGTTGTCACAGTTTGGTTGGATGTTTTTGGTTGGTGGACTGACTATTTTCAGTAGTCACTGCAGGGGCAGCCATGTTCTGGTAGTTAGGGGTCTGATCTTGTGTCGGAAGGTCACCGGTTTGATCCCCAGGCAGGTTATGACTGAAGTACCCTTGAGCAAGGCACCCCAACTGCTCCCATGGATAGGGCTGCCCAGCACTTCATGCACATGTTCACAGCCTAGTGTGCTCACTAGTGTGTGTTTCACTGCACGGATAGGTTATAAATAATAACCAAATATTATCTGCTCTGTGCTGGTTCTGAGCATTGAAAAATAAGGTAAAAGAAGGTCAGCAAAGTATACAGAGAAACAGATGAACTACAGTCTGTAATTGTACAACTACAATGTGCACTTAAGTGACACTGATACAATTTACAATGAGTGTAGATACAAGGAGGTATCAGTGCTGTAGCTGTTAACTATTAATTAATATTAAAGCATCATTTATAGTATTTTATTCCTATATGTCTTAATATCTAATCAACTATCTAACATTCCAGAGTTTAAGAGGTTAATGTAGTATGTTTAAAGCATCGCAACATATTCCCATTTTCCCAGCACAGAAAACACTGCTGTTAACAGCAAAAGCTTCCTTAGGGATGTGTTCCCCATGTTTGCCCCGGTGGGCTCCTATGTGGGCTGTTGTTTGCGGGAGCCAATAGGAAAGGGAGGTGAAGGGAGGAAAGGGTCGATGTGATTGGGTTACTGCTCTCCCGCGGTTGGATTGATCTCTTCCTGTGGCCTCGGGGCAAGCGATTGAAGCATTGATGCTATGAAAATGGGTGAAAAGAAAGAGCACAGTGGGAGCTTAAGAGGCACCATAGAAAAACGTCCAAGAGACCAGTAGGCACCATAGAATAAAATGAGAGGATGCTCAATAGACTTCATTGGACATGGAAGTTGTTTTTTGTTTAAGAGAATAATATACAGAATATTTGACTGTAAGCTATTCAAGTGAAGTCTAGCACATCTTAAGGAGCTTAATGTCCTAAAGACATTAGAATCCTTAGAAGTCTACAGTTATTACTGTTAATTTGTACATATGTAATTACTTTTCACTGTCATTCAGAAATCAAAGCTATCCCAAATGTTTTATGTATGATTCAGTGTTAAGAAATTACAACATACTGGCACAAACGTAAAACTTAGTTCTTTTAAGTATAAGAAGGTTGTATACACACATTTTTCATTAGTAAAGTACCTTGTTTTCAATTTAGAACAAAATGTAGAATCCATATCACACACAAGCACACCATGTGTTAGTTAATAGTCCACGATAAATGGTAATATTAGATATGTAAGAAAGTTTATGATACTCTGATAATGATCTGTGTGGTATGACACACCTGGAATAGCTCTGGTTATAGCAGTAATATAAGCTTAGTTTCACAGATCATTTCACATATTCTAGACTATTAATATAATAATAGGAGGGATGAAGCATTTCCTGTTGCTACTGTGTTAATGTGCTTACAAAGCTGATATTATGTGTGGTTTTTATTTATTGATGACACTTGAAGTCTAAAATGTCATTTCATATTTATTTTAAATAAAAAACATGAAAATTGCATAAACAAAAATTTTGCACCTTTAGAGGCAATCAGTGAAAATAATTTCTGGAACCTTGAATGAGACTTAAGCACCTGTCAGCAGATAGCTTGGCCTGAGCAAACTGCTCTAGCTGTCTCAGGTTTGAAGGATGCCTTTTCCAGACTGCATGTTTCTGTTCTTTCATTAGGTGTTTGATAGGATTCAGGTCAGAGCTAATTTCAGAATAGTCCAGTGTTTTGTTCTTGGTCATTCGTGAGTGCTTTGAGCCATTTGTTTTGGGTCATTATCCTGTTTTGGGACCCATGACCTGCGATGGATGGAGTTTTCTGACAATTATCAATACATTTGGCTCCAGAATGCCTTGATAGACTTGAGCTTGCATTGTGCACTGCATAGATTCAAGGCACCCTGTGCCATGCTCAGCAAAACAGCCACCTCCATTTTTCATGGTAGATTTGTTCTTTTCTTTGACAGCATCATTTTTATGTCTTTGAACAATGCTGATGTGACTTGCAAAAAACTTCAGTTTTGTCTCATGTGTCCAAAGAACATCTTCCAGAAGTATTGTGGCTTGTCAGTATTCGTTTTAGCAAATTCCTGTCTTGATTGTTTTTTGATGTTTTAGTGGAGTCGTTCTGGGTGTTCTAAGGAGCCTACTGTCACTCCAAAACAGATGTTGCAGTCTTACACTGATGTACCTCGATCTTGGAGTTCAGCTTGTGTCTCTTTGGAAGTTTTCTTTGATTTTTTGTCTAACATTTGCTCTATTATTTTGTTCAATATGGGGCTGATTTTCCTTTTGCAGCTGTGTCCAGGGAGGTTGGCTACAGTCCCATGGACCTTACACTTAATATTTGCAACTGTAGGATGAAGCTGTTTAGAGACTTCACCTTTAACATGCTTGTCTAGATTTATTTTTTGTTTCTTAGCCTGTCTGTTATGATTAGGCTTGCAAGAAAATCTGTCAATTAACTTGATTAGACAACAGAATGTCTATCTATTCTAAATATAGACAGCAATACCAGATATTGGTATCTGTCTGATACCAGCAAAAAATGTGTAGAGTTCAGTGGTTTTAAATGGCAACAATTTACTGTAGTATACTCTTCTTAAGGTGACATGACACATAGAAAAAAGTAGTATTTTGCCACCTGTAGTCTTAACTGTGTGATAATTTTCACATGCATTCAAAGTTAGTGCACGGTTGCATATCTCTGTGAATATAATTTTTGTCAAAGTCCTGTAAAGCATGTCCAGTCCTGCAACATTTCCTATGAAAGAACACATTTGTTGGCAGAACATGGATTCCACAATTATGTTCAAAACAAAAAGAATCAATAGTTACAGTGGTGTCATAACAACATTTAGATGAAACAGCAATCATATCTGCATCAATGACAGTTTAAACAGTGAGCTTAATGCATCACACCAAGCTCTTTTCAACACTGGCTTTGAAAAGATAGTCCCTTTGCTCCGTGCTTTTGCCAGTTCAATAATGAATAGCGGCTCTCATGTGATATTTATGCACACAAATCGACAGAGAGTTGAGAAAGAGAGGGATAAAGAAAGAGCGAGAAAGAAGCCCATGCAGGCTCACTCGAGAGGAAAGAAGCAGAAAAAGTGAGAGAGCCAGTGAGCGAAAGAGAATGAAGGAAAAATGGTGGATGATGCCATTAGGAGCCTAAGTGCCAGTGTGCAGGCATGGGGATGGAACAGAAGCATATCAAAGAACACTCTCCTAGATTAGGCCCCACTCCAAACACTCATCTAGTGTTCATCCAAACATAAACTTTAGTGAAGAAACCTCTTGCTTGAGTCAGCAACTGTGTGCATGAATGCATGAATGTGTTCATGTGCTATACGCATGTGTAGAATCACTATGATCAACACAATGATGCTATACAGATCAAAAAAGAAACATCACATTTACATTTACAGCATTTGGCAGATGTTCTTATCCAGAGTGACATACAACAGTGTTTTGTTTACATTAAGAGAATTATCTCAGCTAGTACAGACAGGTTAGAGTCCAAACTACTCTTCAGTTAGAGTCCAAACTACTCTTCAGTTCAGACACTGTTAGAACAAAACCATCACTAATACCTAGAAAGAAGGAAAGATACACACTTATACACAATATAAAAGCATCACAATGCATTACAATAAGTGTTTTAAACTAGTGCTGCTTAAGTGCTCCACAAAGAGATGCTATTCAGTCTGCGTTTGAAGACTGTGAGGGACTGTTTGAACAGTCAGTGGGAGTTTGTTCCACCACCTATGTGATAGGACAGAGAAGAGTTTTGATGCTAGTTTTCCACGTGTCTTGAAGGATTTTGGGTCAAGCCGAGCTGTACTGAAAGCTCTAAATGTTCGAGGTGCAGCTCAAGACTTGACCATTGCCATTCGGTAGAGAGGGGCTGGTCCATTTCTTGCTTTGTAGGCAAGTATCAGGGTTTTGAATCTGATGTGAGCAGCTGCAGGAAGCCAGTGAAGTGAACGCAGCAGTGGAGTGACGTGAGAAAACTTAGGCTGACTGAAGACCAGTTGAACAGCTGCATTTTGGATCAGCTGCAGGGGCCTGATGGCTCTCATAGGAAGACCAGCCTGGAGTGAGTTGCAGTAGTCAAGTCTTCAGATGACTAGAGACTGGACAAGGGTGACATCCTGGGTCAGAAAAGGTCAGATCTGTTGAATGTTGAAGAGGAGGAACCGGCACAACTGTCACATTTGCGATATGAGTAGAAAATGATAGCTGGTCATCTAGAATCACACCGCTTCTTGCTTCTTGAGATGGTATGACAATGGAGTTCTCAAACAGGACAGAAAGTTAAAGATGCAGACCAGAAGTTCCAGGAATGAATAGAAGCTCAGTCTTGCTAGGGTTGAACTTCAGGTGGTGGGTGGTTATCCATGTGGAGATGTCTGCCAAACATGTTGAAATGTGGCTGGATACCTGAGTGTCAGAAGGAGGGAAGGAAAACATCAGTTGAGTATCATCAGAATAACAGTGGTATGAGAATCCATGAGAAGAAATAACTTCAACAATGAGTTTAAAGTGAGAAAAGAAGAGGACCTGGTACTGAACCTTGTGGGACACCAGCGGAGAGCCTGCATGGAGTGGATGTGGACCCACTCCATGTTACCTGGTAGGACAGTCCCTCTAAATATGATCTGAACCACTTCCATGCAGAGTCAGTGATCCCGATGTTAGAGAAAATTGATTGATCTCTATTTCTCATGAATGTTTCAGTATTTCAGTTTGTCCAAATCTGAGGTTTGTTATACAGCAACTACATCTATATTATGACCACCCATGGTTTGGAATAAACTTAGCCTGGGACGTCACAGATGTCACATGACAGGGTTTGCTGCATGTATAAATAAGTGAGCACACCAGTCAGTTGTAGCAGAGTGTAAAACCATCATCATGGGCAAATTACATGATTTGAATGATGTCCTAAAGGAAATGATAATAGGGTACCTGGCAAAGATTGGTAGAATCTCAGAAATCGCTAACTTCTTGGGATGTTGTAGAGTTTCCCTAGGGAATGTGTACTGAGAATGGACTTCTTATATATTGAGTGCCTTACAACAGCATAACAATGGTGCTCCACAGGCTGTTAATGCCAGAGGGGAACGATGACTCTGTGGCACAGAATAATCGATACATTGCAGTGAACCACTTAACCTCTATAATGAACACATGAGCAACAAGGAAATTTTTAAGGATCACCATTAAGCACCATTACGTAGGTAGTCATAATATTCAGATTTTATGTTAAGGCTTAATAAAATTATTGACCTGATATGGCTTAAGACAACCATAACAGGGACATTATTACATCCTTCTACTGAACTGTAATTAAATCAAAGTAGCTGGACTAGTGATAATATTTACTGTGATTCTGTATAGAAACATACAGAAGTCAGTGCATGCACTCATCAAGACATGTAAACAACAAACTATCATCAGAGCCAATCAATCCCTGTCATTAGAGCTGTGTGCCATTACTGGATCCATTTCCATAATAAACTTTGCATCAGTTGATTGTTAGCTTTGTTTCGTGGCTCACTTCATTTGGAGTGCACTTTGCAAAGTAAGAGAGGCGTCTGGAGAAAGACAACACATCAGACGCTCTCCGGCTGCACCTTGACTACAGTAACACGTTTAATTGACATGCAGTAATGGTGTCAAAAGTGCTGGCAGGCTCGGCATTTACACCGACGACAGGGGTGAGCCTTCCTCCAGTCATATGAGCTGTGACATCTTGACATCGCCACAGCCGTGATGCTGATCTGTAGGTATTACATCTATCCCTGGTGAGCACTATTCATTTGCACCCGCTTGCTGAAAGCTAGAGAAGGAAACGGCAAGCTGCTTCCAAACTTCACTTTTATTTGTGACTTCAAGTCAGCTGTTTTCCTTTATTGGGAAATATTTACTTACTGTTTTCTTTTCTTATAGACCCATCTATGATTTTTGGAAGTACTAAATTATAGCTCAACTTAAAAGACAGAATGTTTGGACAATCCTATCTGAACAAATTCTGAATGTGTGCATGTGTGTGTGTGTGTGTGTGTGTGTGTGTGTAGGACACACCTTCTGATCATTCAGTGTTTTTCATGATTTAAAAATGTTCTGCACTGTAGAATAATACTGAAGTCACCCAAACTATGAAGAAACACATATGTAATTATTTAGTAAACAAAACAGTGTTAAGCAAAGCAGAATATGTTTTATACTTTAAATTCTTCAAAGTATAGGCACCTCTTGCTTAGATGCCAGCTTTCTTGGCATTTTCTCAGTCAGCTTTATGAGGTTGTTACCTGGAATGTCTTTCAGTTAACAACTGTGTCTTGTCAAGACTTCATGACTTGCCCTCTTAATGTGTCCACTCAGTTGTGTTGTGAAGAGGTAGAGTTGCTATACAGTGAATAACTAAGTAAAGAAAAGTAACAGTACATCAGTCTGAAAAATTTCAAGAACTTTGAAAGTATCCTCAAGTGCAGTCGCAAAGACCATCAAACATTATAATGAAACTGGCTGTCATCAGGACTGCCCCAGGAAAGGAAGACCAAGAGTTACCTCTGTTGCACGGGATATGTTCATCAAAGTTACCAACCTCAGAAACCGCAAATTAACAGCACCCCAGATAAGAGTCTACCTCAATGCTTCACAGAGTTCAAGTAGCACACATATCTCAACATCAACTGTTCAGAGAAGACTCCGTGAATCTTGACTTTATGGTCAAAATGCTGCCAAGAAGCCACTTCTAAGGATGAACAAGAGGAAGAGAATGCATTGAGCCAAGGAACACAAGGCATGGACATTAGACCAGTGGAAATCTGTCATTTGGTCTGATGAGTCCAAATGTGAAATTTTTGGTTCCAAACGCCATGTCTTTTTTAAGTTAGTTCTCACTGTTAAGATAGTTCTCACTGTGAAGTATGGAGGAGGAAGTGTGATGGTGTGGAGGTGCTTTGCTGGTGACACTGTTGGCAATTTATTAAAAATCCAATGCACATTTATCCAGCATAGCTACCATTTGGTTTGTGCTTAGTGGCACCATCATTTATTTTTCAACAGGACAATGACCTCAGACACATGTAATGGCTATTTGACCAATAAAGAGGGTGATGAAGTGTTGCATCACATGACCTGGCCTCCACAATCATCTGATCTAAACTCAATTGAGATGAGTTGGACCACAGAATGAAGGCAAAGCAGTCACCATGTGCTCAGCACCTCTGTTAACTCCTTCAAGACTGTTGGAGGTGAATTTCAGGTGGTTACCTCATGAAGGTGATTGAAAGAATGTCAAGAGTGTGCAAAGCTGTAATCAAAGCAAAGTGTGCCTACTTTAAAGAATTTTTTGTTTGTTTAACTCTTTTCAGTTTACTTCATGATGTGGTCTTTCATAGACTAGATGACTTTCATTTACAATGTAGTAAAAAAATAGTAATTAACACTATATCAATTAAGAATCTTTGAGCTAGACCCCTAACACAATATTCTCCTATGAATGTAGTATTAGTAAAATTGTAAGTCACTCTGGATCTGTTACATTTCATTGAGAGCACAATTTTGTTATTGTCATAAATACCTGTATGCCCAAGGATTAACAATACAGTGAAATGCAAAAGTTTGGGCACCTATGGTTACACTGGTAAAACTAAATTTTTTTGCTTTTCTAAATGAAAATGAGTGAACACGTCCTCTACCAAGAATTTATATATGTTTTAATGCACACTGTCTCATAAAATGTAATGTTGCCTTTTTTAAAATGTAAAAATTATGGCATATTCTGTATGTTTTATTTTTTGTATGTTCAATTTAGAAAGTAAACAAAAACTGCTCTAAAATGTGTAGAAAATATTGTTAAATTGAAAATAAATATAAAAAATTAATAAATAAATCAGAAATTCAACTAACTGTGTAGTTTGACCAGAGGTGCATAAACTTTTGCATAGAACTGTTTACAGCTAGGCTTTTAATTATTTCCATAATTAAGTTCAATTAAAATGCACACTTACACTCATCCTCCATTGTTTGAAAGCTGAAGAACCTGTGATAATGAAGTGTCATGTGTCTGATTCTGATTCATCACTGCCATCATCCACTACAATCAGTGAATGGTATTCATAAAGGTGGAAAACTGTCACCCTCCCATGCCATAACGGCAGGGGCTCTGGAGCTTTGTAAGGTGAGAGAAGTGATGGTAATCAAAGCCCTGGTGTCACCTTTTATTATCCCTGCACACAGTTCATTCTACGCAAGAGGTGTCTAACCTGATAATGAAGGCCTCAAGGAGCATCCAGGGAATGACACATATGAGACTTAGAACAATGAGGAAGATCTTTTATTGAGAGTGCTCCACTCTCAAGCAACTTTTACCATCCACACCCACAGCATGGGGTTATTTTATGGTGTTTAATCATTCTATGTTAACCATTTTATCATTATTTTGTACATTCTAGAGTAATTTAAGCATATTGTCACTGTCATAAAAAACCTTTATATATACAGGCTATATGCTAATGCCTGGTCCACGTTACAGGATAACCAATCAGAGTCACCTCTCTCAGCAACTGCCAGAGGAAGCACAATTTCAGACTTCGCAAATTAATCCCAATCTCAGGTAATACAGTTTTAACCCCCTCCCCAAATCTGCTCAGAATCCAATCTTTAATATATAAGGTGTTAAATTATTTAAAAAGGTATTTGTAATTTAGTGTAGCAAGCCCTTTGGGTCGTAATGGTATTTTCTTGATTCTTGCATGTTTTCTTAAATTTGCTATTAAAGGCACTTGCAAATAAGGTAATGCACATATACTTCATATCAAAATGTTAGGAACAAATGCAGCTCTCTCCATGATGAGGCAATGTTTGATCTAGAACACTGTGTAAAGACATAATATGGCCCTGAATCTGAAAAGCAGCAGTATGATTTTAGAAATTTTTCATTTCACTTGTGAAAACAGACCTTTACTTATTTGAAGGAATTGTTTTGGTTGTTCAGATACATTTACCAAAGTCTTAGTTTCACAAAAGTACTGGGGTTACATTGCTGCAGCAACATTTTAACTGCAGATTTAAATTTCATACATTACAAAGGTGGACTGAATGAAGAATGAAGGGTTTCCATCATGGGTCAGTTCTCACTAATTTCCATTGGTCAGTTTCACACAAAACATAGACAGACACATGGGCTCTGAGTGGCTCAGTGGACTAAGGCACTGGCATTATGATTAGAAGATCCTGAGTTAGAATCTCAAGAGTTTGAAGCATGTTGCTTGCAGTTGATGGCTGTGCTTTCTCTGGGTGGGTAGATGGTGCTCTCTCCCCATCACTTCTATGTAATTGAAACACCCCTAAGAGACTACACCCCTAAATGTCCAAATTGAGCACTGCTTGTCATTTTCCCTCCAAAATGTCATGTGACTCATTAGTGTTACTACTTCTCAGGTGTGCATAGGGAGCAGGTGTGCTCAGTTTTGTAGTACAGCTCACACCCTCTCATACTGGTCACCGAAAGTTCCAACATGACACCTCAGGGGAAAGAACTCTCTGAGGATCTTAAAAGACGAATTGTTGCGCTAAATGAAGATGGCCAAGGCTACAAAAAGATTGCCAACACCCTGAAACTGAGCTGCAGCACAGTGGCCAAGATCATCCAGTGTTTTAAAAGAGCAGGGTCCACTCAGAACAGACCTCATGTTGCTTGTCCAAAGAAGCTGAGTGCACGTGCTCAGCGTCACATCCAAATGCTGTCTTTTAAAGATAGACGCAGGAGTGCTGTCAGCATTGCTGCAGAGATTGAAGAGGTGGGGGGTCAGCCTGTCAGTGCTCAGACCATACGCTGCACACTACATGAAATTGGTCTGCATGGCTGTCACCCCAGAAGGAAGCCTCTTCTGAAGTCTGTGCACAAGAAAGCCTGCAAACAGTTTGCTGAAGACATGTCAACAAAGGACATAGATTACTGGAACCATGTCCTATGGTCTGATGAGACCAAGATTAATTTGTTTGGTTCAGATGGTCTCAAGCATGTGTGGCAGCAGTCAGGTGAGTTCAAACATAAGTGTATCATGCCTACAATCAAGCATGGTGGTGGGAATGCCAGGTCTGGGGCTGCATGAGTGCAGCAGGTGTTGGGAAGTTACATTTCATTGAGGGACACATGAACTCCAATATGTACTGTGAAATAATGAAGCAGATACCCTTCCTCCAGAAACTGGGTCGCAGGGCAGTGTTCCAGCATGATAATGACCCCAAACACACCTCTAAGATGACCACTGCTTTATTGAAGAGGTAAAGGTGATGGACTAGCCAAGCATGCCTCCAGACCTAAACCCAATAGAACATCTTTGGGGCATCCTCAAGCGGAAGGTGGAGGAGCCCAAAGTTTAGAATATCCGCCAGATCCATCATGTTTTCATGGAGGAGTGGAAAAGCATTCCAGTGGCAACCTGTGAAGCTCTGGTAAACTCCATTTAGGCAGTTTTGGAAAATAATGGTGGCCACACAGAATATTGACACTTCAAGAACTTTCACTAAGGGGTGTACTCACTTTTGTTGTTGGTGGTTTAGACATTAATGGCTGTATACTGAGATATTTTGAGGGAAGAATAAATTTACAGTTATATAAGCTGAACACAGACTACTTTTCATTGTGTCAAAGTGTCATTTTGTAAGTGTTGTCCCATGAAAAGATATACTTAGTTTATAATATAATAAACTAATACAATAGTGTACTGGGGGCCCTAAAAGGTCATCTAACATTTCCTAGTGCAAAGAAAGCCACTTCAAAAGTTGACTAGCAATGTTATCTGTGAAACATCACTAAGTATAGAGTCTTGCAGATTTTCAGCTTTTAGTTGATGGATTAGTATTTTATCCATAATGACTGGATAAGATGTAACAAGATTACAAATGTATTAACAAGTTATTTTCATGCTCCTGCCAGTCCAGGTGATCAAACAAGCGTCTTTAATCATAGTCACAGCTGGCCTCAGTTCATTGTGAGTTATTTACACTGTATTTACTTACACTATATAAAGGACTGTCAGTTACATATTGTTTGACAAATAAACAAAACAATGAAGTTACATTATAATCTTGAGATTTTATAATCAGATCAGAACATCAAGGCCTGAAAACAATAGGAATCTGAAAACCAAATGCAGCTAAATAAAGTGAACCTCATCTGTTGAGGTATACTGTGGTCGCTCAAGTATTTTTCATTAAATGCAGTCCTGTTAGCTTTGGTATAATATGGCACACATATATATTTCAGAGGTTTGGCTAGGACCCTGCTAATGCCACTCAGAGCATAATCCCACCCATTTGGTGTCAATCATGTACCCTACTTAGCATCTGGCACATTTTAGAAATGGCAGCAGACATATTGTCCCATTTGGCCAAGAGTTTGATATCCTGCCTACAACAGATCAGGGAAAATAGGCCCTCTTCAGCAGGCCTTCTAACCACTTCAGGATAAAGGGACCTCATCTTTGTTCATGAGTACAGCATTAGCACAGACATTTTCCAGTCCATAGACAAAAACACCAAGTAGAGAGTTTGGACACTATTTATTCTGACCATTGTTCCAATAGGAAAGTGAATGTGTAAACTAACATAGGTCCAGTTTATTATTTCTTTGTACTTTTCCTCTTCGTGATATTAAGGTACATGTTTACATAAATCAAACACAGAAAATTGTAAATGTAGAAATTATAAGTATGTAAAATAAAGCCTAAACTATGACTCATTATTTTATTATTATACATATATTACATTATACATTTATTATATATATATATATATATAATCATACAGTGAGGAAAATAAGTATTTGAACACCATGAGAATTTGCAAGTTCTCCCTCTTAGAAATTATGGATGGGTCTGAAATGTTCATCTTAGGTGCATGTCCACTGTGGGAGACATAATCTAAAAGAAAAAAATCCGGAAATCACAATGTATGATTTTTAATCTTTTATTTGTGTGTTACTGCTGCAAATAAGTATTTGAACACCTGCCAATCAGCAAACAATCTGGCCTTCAAAGACCTGTTAGTCCGCCTCTAAAAAGTCCACCTCCACTCCACTTATTATTCTAAATTAGAAGCATCTATTTGAGGTCGATAGCTGCATAAAGACACCTGCCCTCCCCACACAATCAGTAAGACTCCCAACCACTAAGATGGCTAAAACCAAAAAGCTGTCTAAAGACACCAGAGACAAGATTGTAAACCTACTCAAGGCTGAAAAGGGCTACGGGGTAATTGCCAAGCAGCTTGGTGAAAAAAGATCAACTGTTGGAGCGATTATTAGAAAATGGAAGAAGCTAAACATGACTGTCAATCTCCCTCTGACTGGGCTCCATGCAAGATCTCACCTCGTGGTGTATCAATGATCCTAATAAAGATGAGGAATCAGCTCAGAACTACACGAGAGGAGCTGGTCAATTACCTGAAGAGAGCTGGTACCACTGTTTCCAAGGTTACTGTGGCTAATACACTAAGACGTCATGGTTTAAAGTCATGCATGGCAAAGAAGGTTCCCCTGCTTAAATCAGCACATGTCCAGG
>BRDA01047832.1:0-12924 GCA_036984385.1 Crenuchus spilurus | reverse complement strand
TTTTTTGTGTCATCCTTCAAGAAGTCTTTCTCCAACTTTTTTTATTCAGTTCTGACCTGAGCTCCATGTTTTCCTGTAACAGACGATTTATTTCTGCTGGATGCTGGCGTTTATATCGGGACGTCTCACTGCAGATATCCAAGCCATTCGCCTACTCTGTTAGGTCGGATACATTAGCTCCTTCGCGTTGTTTCCAAGTGGGAAAACAATGAAAAGACAGTCCATTCTTTTTACTTTGCCGGTCGTGTGAGCCAACATTACATCCGATAACGCAGCAGATTCTTACCATGGATTAATTATACTAATCCTGATTATAATTCTAATCTAATTATAAAATAATGCAACTCTAAAAAAAGCTACACGTTTAAACATATGACAGACATGGCTAAAACATTATCTGGGTCAGTAAGTTAACACAAGTGACTTGATAATGTAGTAATTTGAGAACTGGCAGACAACGTCACAACTTACCTCTGAGGCGAAATGGTTTCGTGCTCTGGCGTGCAGTGATTCAGTCTGTTTACTGAATCAGTAAGAGTCGGTTTGTGTGAACAACTGATTCAAACCATTCTATTAACTTTAAAGTTTTTGTTTGTGTCAAAATAAAATAATGACAATTTCATTTGTATAAGTGAACGACACTTACATCCGAGTGCAATTTATAAGACCTTATTAAGCTCATAATTGAGAAAAATATTGAGTTGCCCCTTTTTGCAATAAATCATGGTGTGCCTTCTAGAACAAGATAAGGGAATATTAAGTGACCTCTATTGCATCTCTATTAGACAGTGTCCTTAACTGAGGCCTTAGATGTGATGAAGTGATGTAGGTTCTCCTACATATGATGAAGTGTTCCCACAGTAAATCTGCCAGTGTTAAATCAACACTATTAGAGTTAAATTAACACTGAGGGTGTCAAAATATAACACTCTCAGTGTTAATTTAACTCCAATAATGGTAGGTTCCCCTGTATTTGAGAAGTGCCCCTCCAGTAAGGAATATGTGCCCTTTTTTTATCCCTGCCCTTAAAACATCTTGAGCCCACCACTGTATTACATATTGTTAATGAAACCGTCCTTTCATGAACCAAACAGAACCTAAATGAAACAGCAACAGCAACTGAAGAACACAGAAAGCAGATGGACTGCATGGTTGAAAAGATATCTTCATTATCATATTGAAGGTTGGTTGTTTTACATTTTTTTAAACAAGTTAATGTTTCTATTAAGGGTTGTTTTAACAACTGGGGCAGTTACATTTTTTAAGTTTGGTTTTGTTGGTTCTACATTATATATTAAGATTATGTATGAAGACATTTACATCTGTAAATAACTGACAAAAACCTGTGTTGTCATATCAAGATTAAGAGGGAGCTTAGTTATAAATATGAACTAAAACAGTAAAATTAACAGTAAACTGCATGTGTATTTAGACTGATCATTTGATTTATTGTTTAATCATCAACTAGATGCTGTAGAGGAAATTAATATTTTATAAAAACAAAACAAACAACAGCAGCAGCAAAAAGCAAAGAATATCAAAAATTAACAGCAAACAGACTCAACACTTTAGGGAAAATTTTTTTCTAAAATTTACACCTCCACAGATAAATTATTTATTTCTTCCACAATATTGTCTCAAACAGTTACTGTCATTGTTATGGGCAGATGCTTTATTAGTTGCTGAATTTCACCTTTCCAAAACCCAGATTTCACACAAATCTCTTCTAGATTACTTGTGAGGACAATTAGATCATCTTCAGTAGATGTAATTCCAATCACATCTACACTAGTTTTCCATGGCTCATCAGTGCACTTCTAAAATACATCATTGTTGAGTAAGAATGTTCCTTATGTGAAAAGGAAATTTTTAACTATGCAGAACACAGTACAAACAATATAGTTCCTTCAATATTTTTGCAGAAGGGGAGATACAATTCTTTTTGCATGTCATGAAAATAAATGTAATGAGACTGAAAAGTGTAATGTAACTTGTATAGTTAAACATGGTGAGAGAGGGGTTGTAAAATTGTAAGGTAGTAGGGCAGCAGCACAGACAAATCCCAGATTAGGGAAAAACCAGAAAAAAAAAACTATTTTAACAAAAATAAAGTGTCTGTAAATAAACTGTCTTAAACGAGTGTTTCTTTTTCCAGGGAGGATTAACTTGACAACTTTTGAGATATACATTGGAAAACTTCTAAGAGGGAGTCAGGAAAGTTAATAATACTCACTGTAATTTCTGTGTAATTGGTAGAATTAAACTTCTTTCCAAAATCCAGGTTTCTCCCCAGCTTTAAGTGGCTGATGGACACAGACTGTCCAATGATCAGAGGGGCAATGGCTGCCTCCCTCCAGAGGTAAACTCGGACACTAACCCCATTATCCTCAATGGTGATGTCTCTTATTGGGAGGAGTTCTGCTGTGCATTTGGGAGAGGTGGACTGAAGCAAAAGAGTTAATCAAGTAACCCAGAAAACATGTTACTTCTTTACAGTCAAGTAATGCGTGTTACATAGGTGGTAAACATGTTTTTGATAAGTGATTTGAAGAATTTGAATAGTATTTCACCTGTAATTTTTTAAAATTCCCATTCCACTCCGTGATTTCTGATTTACTTAGCTCATTTGACCTAATCAGCAATGTCTTCAATACAGGCTAATGATATAATAAATTTAATTCAGATACATAGCTTAAGCAAATGTAAGTATTTTTCTTTGGTAAGTATACATAAGTGGGAAAATGAGTCATTATTTCATAAGAATTTCCTCTGATCCACGTACATGTCCTCATTATTTCAAAGTAGGGCTGGACAGCATGATAAAAAAATGAATTACTTAATTTTATAGCATTCTGACAGCATTGATATTTTGAATGTAATTTATTGAAAAATATGTACAGCATAATCACTTCATAATATACGCTAACAGTGATTGAAGCCCTTAGACCAGCTTTACAATCAACACTGGACTGATTAGAAATGGCAGTTTTATAAATCAATGAACACACACACACACACATCTTATGAGCAACTGTTTAACTGCATTTTGTTGAAGCTTGTTTAATGATTACATATACTTATCAAAACTCTTAGCTGTTAACGGACTGTTATTCTATTGCTACCTAGCTAAGTGAGCTGTTCCCACTATAGCTCACCACAATGCACCTAGCAATGTATGTGTGTTTGTATCTGATATAATAAACTTACCAATTGTCAGAGTCTATATGTGCCATTTTAACTTTGTCTTTTTTCTCTTTTTGTTACAGTCACCAGTGTTAATGTATTAATTATGAAGTTGAGGATTGCCAATGTGATTTTTCCTCCGAGTGTGAGGTAGCCTGGTTTAGAGTACAGCCCAACATCTTGCAGGGTAATTGACTCTGAAGTGGGGTAAATAGCCTCCCTGGCCAGCGTCAGCAAATCTTTAGGGGCTGTACTAAAAATGCCAGATCCAGTGCCTAAAAACAATTTTGCAAATGGCTGTTCCTGCTTTATGTTTGCATTTTTCAAGATATAGGACTGACCCTCCTCAATTTTCTTTGCATGCTCCTCTTTAAGAGGAGCAATGAAAATTCTTACTCCATCACACAAAGAAGCCAGAGTGCTCTTTTTTTGTCTCGGACACTTGTAAGTGCTAAAATTGTAGTTTGTAGCACCTTCTGTAGTGCGTATTGCAACACAAAGAACTTTCTGTATATTTTGATAATATGGATGGTGGCACTGCTTCTGGTTCATTCTGGGGAGAGGAAACAAAAAAGATAATTGATTTTAAAATATCCAATACCTCTGGTATTGAAACCTTTAAATGATGAAAACATTATTTAACTAAAACTGGTGAATACCTATTTGTGGCCTATGTATTATTGCGATTAATGTAAATTCAGTAAATTAGAGGATAGAAATGTTAGTATGTTTGTGTATTTTGTGTGTTATGAGCCACACATTTTACATTGAAAGATGGGATTTACGACATTATTTGAGTTTTCAGCTCATGTATTACAGTATATGCATTATTTCAATAGCTTTAAAAACGTGTTATATTTTCATTATATATCTTTAATTTATATTTCCATGATCTA
This sequence comes from Crenuchus spilurus, assembly GCA_036984385.1. NCBI lineage: Eukaryota > Metazoa > Chordata > Actinopteri > Characiformes > Crenuchidae > Crenuchus > Crenuchus spilurus. Next base: position 8,845 of record BRDA01047832.1, on the reverse strand, counting down.
TTTGTAAATGTATTATTTAAATCTTGTTTTAATCATGTTTTCTGACTATTTTTTGTATTTTAATGTAAAGTATGTTGAATGGTATAAAATGTGCAATACAAATAAATTTGCTATGCCTTGTGTTAATTTTTCATCAGATGTGTATCTGCTGAATTATTATACTGTAACAGTTGCCTATTACAATTAATGTATTCAGACAACAGCTTTGTGTTGGTTGATCCCTGGAACACTAATAATTTTTGTGTTGAATTTCTGAAATTGAAAAGTAGAAAACGTTGCTGCATTGAAATCACACTGCACCAGATCTGCACTGTATGTTCGTTTGCATTTTGGAATGATGGACACATTATCAAATGGAGGTTAGTCGGTCATTGCCATTTGTTCAAGTTGTATTATTATTATTATTATTAACATCTAAAGTAACAACTTTCAAGAAAATAAATAATTATTTTAAACATTTCTCAAGACCACAAAGGAGTCAGTGACTTCTGTCTTGGGGTGAGGTAGACAAAAATTATTGTCAAGGCCAGTTGATTCCTGAGATTTGTCTGTCTAGTGTTCGGCACTTGATGTCTTTGAAATGTGCTATAGAAATAAAAATGACTTGACTTGAGGTAATGTTAACACTAGAAACAGTGTTTTAACCTGCCAATACCTAAGTACAAAGGTCATGTCAAGAAAATTACTTACTAATCAAAATAATGTCAATTTACAAAATAAGAAAAAATGCAGAACTTTTAAAATATTATTTTACATAGAAACTGGCTTCTATATAGCCATTAGGGTATTTTTTCTGAAAAGGAAATACTAACAAGATATTGTAATTTAAGATGTGCTAATCTGGAGTGTTTTTTTTTTGCCATATTGTGTTTTTGTGGCTTTTGTGATGGTTATAAATTTATGGTGGCTTTTGACTGGATTTGTATCTCTAAAAATGTGTGTTAATTGTTTATGGATTTCAGCACAAACCTGAAATTGAGAAAAGTGAAGAGCAGTCTATGCTTTCAAGAGAGATGATCCTGAAGAATACAACAGAAACACAAACAGAAAGAACAGATAATTACACATTCACATCATATATTAATTAACTCTCTAAGAGTTATCAGAAATTTCATTGAATTATGAAAATCTCAGTAGTTCTCAAAACATTAAATATTCACGTTTTACATAAGTTCAGTATTATGAGAAATCTTCATTTAGTTGGTGCGGGTGGAGCCGGTCAGTCAGTTTGCATTTAAGCAAGCGAGCAGAAAACACTGTGCATGTGCAACACGCTTTCAATGAGCTGCAGGGCATGACTGGGAGCAGCCAATAAAAATGATTATTATGCTCTTTAGAAATTGTATTTGGTTTTATTTGTAAAGATTAAGGAATATGAGGTGAGGATCTGCTTTCACCCAGCCAGCCATTGAATATGTATGAGATAGATGAGTAATCAGGTGTATTATTCAGAATGGTGGAACCGACTAATGGAATGTCCGGAATTGCCAGGTCAATTCTGGTGTCATTGTTTCCTGGTTTCCCGCACACCTCACAGCTTGCTTCTGCTGGTTTCTCTTGTGCGCGTTCGATTCGACCCCATTTTTGCGCTCTCAAATTAGACCTTGATCTCACCGCAGACGCGCGCCTTTTGGCAGGAAAAAATATCCGCGCAGCAGTCTGAGTGTCACTATCCGACGTTTCTCTGCTGATTTATGCTTCTCTTAAAAGAATTTCGATTCAATCTGTATTTATTTTATAAGTAGACCCTTTCCAGGTATGTTTCGTTTTGTTTCTAACATACTTTTGGAATTTACATACTATCTTACTTAAAGGAATTTAGGAAACCAGTTGCCTTGAAATAGTTAAGTAAATATAACTATTATTTTGAAGTTAGGTTTACTTAATGTCTATCATTTAAGTCACTTAAAACACAATTGTATTTACTCAATTGATTTGACTTGTTCTGACTTAAAGTAGGATATAGATGCAAGTTGGTATTTTTAAGTACTGTCAACTTATGTTACCCAAGTTAACAATTTCACAAGAGTCCAGTTTACTTAATACAATTTAGAAAACCGATTGCCTTAGAAAAATAAAGTAAGCACAACAAAGAATTACTAGTCAGTACTTTTGGTTTATTTTAAACAAATACTATTCAGAGCACCTCAGCCTATCTAAATACAAAAGTTACCCAAAAATAAAATAAATAAATTCCACATTTAAGTCAATTAAAACATTTTTAAAAGAAAGCTATGCTGCGAGGCAGGCCTCCACCTGCCCTGGCACCGGATCCCAGAGGAGGGGATATCCTACGGGCTTCCAACCTGACTAAAAGCCCGAGCACGGCGAATCTTCCTTCGGCAATGCCCATCCCTTTCGCCGAGATCTTTGGGGATGTTTGCTCAAAAAAGTCCTCAGGGGTGATAACCAGATCTTCATTGAGGTCTTCAGGGGTGGTTCTCTCCTCTTTCCTCCTGCAAGAAGCTGTAGGATCACCCCTGAAAAGTCAATGAATGTAGATATTACACTTGATCTTAGCCAAACAGCCGAGAAGCGATTAAAACTTACTCTCACATATTTCTACTTAATAGACGGCAGTTATCACTATTAACAGAATATATGTCCTGGGGAAATGTAGTAATGACTTACTGAACCATAGCAAACAAACAATAATTGGTATTAAAGTTGAACTTACCTAGAGTGACCAGACGTCCTCTTTTTTCCTGGACATGTCCTACTTTTGAGACCCAAAAAAATGTCGGGGGGGGTTTCAAAGTTGTCCGGAATTTTGTTCGACTGTTTTCATTAGTCAATCTCCAGCAATACAACACACCAGAAATAATCAGACGAACATTCACGCTCTCTCTCACAGTTATACCCCACACCAACGGTGACTATCCTAAACTACACAAGCACTCACACATGCACACATTTATTCATACAACACAGAACACCTAAAGTTTTACCCCTACATGAACCCACAGAACAGTTACACTAACCCTCCCAAACCACCCCCAAAGACCCCTGGGAATATGCAAAACGGCAGACTGTCGCCTACGGAAATGCGACGCCCCCTAGCACGCCACAATACATACAGTGCATTGTGATTAGAATTGCCATTCCACTCCATTCCAGGTTTCTCTGTAACGCAAATTATAAATTTGCACGCGAAAGCAGCCAGAGCCAGGGGCGAGAGCTCTTCGGCTAGTCACAGATTTCTTTGTGACAAAGAAATTATTCTTTTTTTTTTACTTAGTCTATCACTATTACACTCAAAACATGTCAGTGTATGTTTTTGTTAGTGTACTATGTTGTTTTGTGCTGTTCAATAAATGCAATTATTACACAGACACCATGTCATTTGTGTCATATCATACACCGATGACCCCGATGTATAGGCTGTATACATTATAACCAAATCACATTCAGGCGGTGGACCACCGGGAAAGCCTCTTACCGCAGTTTGTGAAGTGGTACAGCGTATCCTCGGGGAAGACAGTGCGGTGATTTGTGGTGTGGACGGGGGTCAGGATCCTGCATTATTGAAATTTGTAAACCTCTCAAAGGCAAGTTTTTTTAGTCACTTATTTACATTTTCACACAAACACTGTGATGCTAATTATCACTTCAAATTTATTGCATCGTCAGTAATGAAGAAGCTGCTCGTGGTTTGGACCCTGGTGGCTTGAGCACAGATTCTCGAGCGAATCAGTAGGAGTTGATTCGTGTGAACAACTGCAAATAAACTTGGCTGTTTTCGTTTGTGTCAAAGTAAAATCATGACAAACATTTCATTTGCATAACCGGATGACTCTTTTACACATGAGAGTAATTTCTAAGGCTTATTAGGCTTAGACATCTTTATAACGGTCTTCTGTGAGGTCTTCTTAAGTTGTTAAGAGTCGCCACCGGGGGGCAGAGATGGCACTGAGAAGACAGAGACGTGTGCGAACCTTCCAAGAGCGGAAGAATGTCTTTGAAATGTTTGATGACTTTCAGTTAATTAAACGATATAGACTGGACAGAGCAGGAATCATCTTTGTCACTTAGTGAGAGATGTCATCTCACCATCAACTACACACAGCAACGCCATCCCAGCTGAATTAAAAGTAGTGCTAATGCTTCGTTTTCTTGCTACAGGAAAAATGCAGCAGTGCAGTGCTGATGATTTGTGACCATCCCAACCAACAATTAGCCGAGTTCTCATGCAAACAATTATGGCACTTACAGCGCGACACATTGTCACCCATTTTATTGACTTTCCAACAACACCCCGTGTAATCCAGAAGCAAACCCAGGAGTTGTAGGTGCAGTTGATGGCACTCGCATAAAGATAATTGCTCCCAGCATTAATGAGGATGTTTATGTGAACAGAAAGAGGTACCACAGCATCAACACTCAAGTTGTGTTTGATGCAGAATACAACATTTTAGATGTTGTACCAAAATGGCCTGGGTCAATCCATGACGCTCGGATTTTCACTGAAAGCAGCCTGAACAAACTCCTTGAAACAGGACTTGTGCCACCCGGATGTCATCTTTTAGGTGATACAGGATATTCCTTATGCAGGTGGCTGCTCACACCATTTTCCAGAGCAGTGACGGAAGCCCAAATCAACTACAATAGGTATGTCTACTATGTTATCCATATGTATTTTTTTTGCATAATCCTAGTTTAGGCTATAGCTAATTCGTTTTCGTGAAATCATTTCACAGGGGACACCATTCTACACGAAGTGTGGTAGAAAGAGGGATTGGCCAGTGGAAGCGCTTCCACATTTTACATTCTGAAATTCAGTACGGTCCGGAAAAAGTGTGCCGAATCATAATGGCATGTGCAATTCTGCATAATATTTGTAAGAAGCGCAACATCCCTACACCCAACACTGGAGAACCGTGATGACGGTGATGAGAGCACCCCTGCCAGCACACGTGATGCAACAGGCTGCAGACAACACTTTGCAAACCTTCATTTTAGGTACAGATTTCAATTTTATGTATAAATGTGCACAATAATTATGCATCAAGATAAGCATGGCTTTACATTTTTATTCTTCCTTTCGTTAGTTATCAACTTTAACCAGTTTCAGAAACAAACGAGAGAGAGAGAGAGATAGAGAGAGAGAGAGAGAGAGAGAGAGGAGAGACCTAAATGCGAGTTGTTTACCTTAAGTTTAAAGTAAGTTAGTCTTTTGTTTCAGTGTGTGTGCTAAAGCCTATTGTCTACTAACACAGCAGAGCTAAAAGTGAAACTCTGTGCTGAGACTTAATAATAATCCACCAGCAATATTTCTGCCGCATATCAACATGTAAATAGCCTACAACAACATAATCTGATCTGTTTGTAGCTTAAAATCTTACTTATGCTTTTTTTATTTAAATAAATACCCCCCTTTTTTGCTCATGTGCCTCGTTTACTGGCATTTATAGGGGCCCACTGTCATTGAGAGTGTACAGGGCCCCGAATTTGCTGCTACGCCCCTGGGGCCAGTTGGTAATGTTTGGTCAGAGAGTTTTTGCCGTCCCTTTAACTTTGGCTTATATGATGTAAAACTTGGTTTAGGTGATTGAATTAGAGTCACTGTACTTTCTTCTGGATTTTCAGTTTTTAAGTGGAGGAAAGAAATAATGTAATAAGTGTTGATAGTAGACTTGAGACATTAACAGCTCCTACATCACAGATCACAGCAGTAGCTGTACCAAATGAATGGACTAACCTTTTTCAGATGTGAAATATAACCCCTTTTAACAAGGACTTATGTAACCATTGACATATGACACCATCAGGTATTTATTGACAGGTACTGAACTTTACTGTGCTTTAGTACACATGGTTTACAGAAGCACACAAACTTATATTTGGGCTTTACTTAAACACAATCTTCAAGATAATATAATTCTTATCTTGGGTCTAAAACATTTCTAGTTTAAAATGAAAAGCTTCACAGCACATCCTCAAGATCAGAGTTGGACAATGCTCTCGTCTGATGAAACTCCTCTCAAATTAAAATAAAAACATAACAGAATACATGATTAAGTGTGCACTCACAAACACCTGAAATGATTTTAAAGTTCAGATTAGTTTAAAATGACCTAATATACAACCTATAAATGGACAAGTATATTTTAATAACTACAACTACCAATGAGCCTCCAGTGAAACAAACATAACTAAGCTAATCTAGTGAAATAACATTTCATTATGCTATCCGTCCCACATCCCAACCAGAAAACAAAAGTCAGATATAACACAAAGACATCCAAAGACCTGTGGTCCAGTCAGCCTTACAACATCTTTTTTGAAATAAAATTTCAGGGTCATTTCTCTACGGGTCTTTATGTTGGCATGGTAATTTTTAACTTTGTCTGGTGTGATCTCATCTCTAACACAAACCGCTTTAGAGTTGAAGTCTTGGTTCCTAGTGAGGTCCACACATCAAAGAAAACACAATAATGAGCAACATCCTTAACAGAAGCTGATATGTTTATAGACAACAATGCATTACATGATGGTTCACTTATGATTTGTGTTATCTGGGAAATGCACCTGAGCCCTGATTAGGTTTCACTCATGTGTGAATACGCTGGTGTTTTAGGAGATTATTCTGCTGAGTAAAGCTTTTTCCACACTCTGTACACCGATATGGTTTCTCTCCTGTGTGAATACGTTGGTGTCGTTGGAGATTACTCTGTTGAGTAAAACTCTTCCCACACTCTGTACAGTGATAAGGTTTCTCTCCTGTGTGAATACGCTGGTGTTTTAGGAGATTATTCTGTGCAGTAAAACTCTTCCCACACTCTGTACAGGAATATGGTTTCTCTCCAGTGTGAATACGGTGGTGTACTTTAAGATCACTCTGTTGAGTAAAACTCTTCCCACACTCTGTACAGTGATATGGTTTCTCTCCTGTGTGAATACGCTGGTGCATCTGGAGACTACACTGTGCAGTAAAACTCTTCCCACACTTTCTACAATAATACGGTTTCTCTCCTGTTTGAATACGTTGGTGTATTTGGAGATCACTCTGGACAGCAAAACTCTTACCAATCTCTGTACAGTAATATGGTTTCTCTCTTGCGTGAATACACTGATGTCGTTGGAGATTACTCTGTATGGCAAAACTCTTCCCACACTCTGCGCAGTAATATGGTTTCAATCCTGTGTGAACACGCTGGTGTATTAAAAGATTACTCTGTGCAGTAAAACTCTTCCCACATTTTGTACACTGATATGGTTTCCCTCCTGTGTGAACACGCTTGTGTATTTGGAGACTACTCTGTACAGTAAAACTCTTCCCACACTCTTCACACTGATGTTTGCCCATTTTTCCAATGATTTCTTGCATTTTTCTGTGAGAGGTATCAGAATGAACAGTATCCAATGATAATTGAGAACCAGACATTCTTCTGGATGCCATATCTTCTTTTATCTTTATTTCTTTCAGAAGAATGATGTATTTGTCTTTGTAGTATCTCCTGACGTGAAAGCAGACAAGGACTTTCCACAGGACCTTGTTCCTTCAGAATGAAAATAATACCTGCAGGAGAAAAGAATGTAAAATTAAAATGAGTACAGTTTGTTCACTGACTGGCTGTCTAAGCAAATGTTTTAGGGCAACAAAATATCAAGGTTATTTCTGAAAAATCTTCAGACTAGTGAGCAATGTCAGGAAGCTTTAAAAAAATTAAATAGAAACTGAAATCTGTCATTTGTTAATTCATTTTAACCATTATTTAACAGTTAAAAGAACAAAGAAGATTTCAAAGATTTCCATTACATCCCTCAGTCCGAGTCTTTAGCTGTTTATTTTCAATAGAAGATAGCTATGGACAGCTCCTTGAGAGGAGCTGGACTCTTCATTTCTCTGGAGTTGCTCATGGTGAACGGCGGCGGGCTGGTTTGGGTGTGCTTATAGCTCCCCAGCTTAGCCGCTATATGTTGGAGTTTACCACGGTGAACGAGAGGGTTGCCTGTCTTCGCCTTCGGGTTGGGGACAGGGCTTTGGCTGTTTGTGCATATGGGCCAAATGGCAGCACAGAGTATCCAGCCTTCTTGGAGTCCCTGGGAGGGGTACTGAGAAGTGCTCCAACAGGGGATTCCATTTTTCTACTGGGGGATTTCAACGCTCATCTGGGCAATGACGGTGACACCTGGAGGGGCGTGATTGGGAGGAACGGCCTCCACAATCTGAACCAGAGTGGTGTTTTGTTATTGGACTTTTGTGCTAGTCATGGTTTGTCCATAACAAACCGGTCGATGATTGACTCTGTTGTTTCATCTGATCTCTGGCCCTATGTCTTGGACACTCAGGTAAAGAGAGGGGCTGAGCTGTCAACTGATCACTACCTGGTGGTAAGTTGGATCCGCTGGCAGAGAAAGAAGCTGGACAGACCTGGAAGGCCCAAACGTACTGTAAGGGTCTGCTGGGAATGTCTTGCCGAGCACTCTGTCAGGGAGGTTTACAACTGCCACCTCCGGGAGAGCTTCTACCAACTTCCGAGGGAGGTGGGGGACATTGAGTCTGAGTGGACCATGTTCTCCGTCTCCATCGTTGATGCTGCTGTATGGAGTTGTGGCCGCAAGGTCACTGGTGCTTGTTGTGGCGGTAACTCCCGAACCCGGTGGTGGACACTGGAGGTAAGGGATGCCGTCAAGCTGAAGAAGGAGTCCCATCAGGCCATGTTTGCCTCTGGGATTCCTGAGGCAGCTGATAGGCATCGGCAGGCCAGGCGTGCCGCAGCTCAGGCAGTAGCAGAAGCAAAAACTCAGAGCTGGGAGGAGTTTGGTGAGGCCATGGAGGAAGACTATCGGTCGGCCTCAAAGAAATTCTGGCAAACCGTCCGGCACCTCAGGAGGGAAAAGC
>BRDA01047829.1:0-13897 GCA_036984385.1 Crenuchus spilurus | reverse complement strand
GAGACAGAGGAGAATAATTGAGACAGAGGAGAATGTAACTGAGATAGAGGAGAATGTGTCTGAGACAAAGGAGAATGTGTGTGAGACAGAGGAGACTTTGTGTGAGACAGAGGAGACTGTGTCTGAGACAGAGAAGACTTTGTGTGAGACAGAGGAGACTTTGTGTGAGACAGAGGAGACTGTCTGAGACAGAGGAGACCGTGTCTGAGACAGAGAAGAATGTGTGAGACAGAGGAGCCTTTTGAGACCCTCGGAGTTGACTCGGTGGGTAACAATTTTAATTATAATCATTTTCTGGAGGTTTAAATTACTGGGGTTAAATTGACCCTAAAGATCAACAATGTTAGTAAATCTGAAGATAACAGGAGAGTTAAAAATACATTTTAGACCCAAACCTTATCTCAGAAACAGTGCCTGAGCTATCAGGAAGCATATGTATAACCATCTCATGCAATATCTTCTTGCGAACCAATAAACACTTCAAATGTCTGGTTTCTATCATCACCACTGTGGACAATTCTGTGTCTGCACTCTGAGATAGTTACCTATCGCAAAAACAATGTTTGAGGACAACAGCGTGTCAGAAATCAAACTACATGAGAAGTCACACATACCAGATGTGTAGTTCCTTCAGTGGACTTGTTTCATTGTGCATATCTCTGTTTTTGAGCATCCGGGACAAAAGTCCCCGGCGGGTCTTAAATCCGTTCTGAGATCTGTAAACTTAACGCAACGTGCCATCACGTTATATTAGTGACAGATCATATAACTGGCAGGTTAAGGGATCTGCATCTGTCATTGCTTGGGCCCCTAACTCACACTTCTCTTGGCTTGTTAGAGCCAAATGAACTGGATGGAGAGAATGTCAGTAAGCATTTGACAGCTCCCTGTGAAGAGCGCTTAAGTAGAGAAGGCCCAGTGCCAAGGACCTGCCTCTGGAGAGTGATCACTCCATATTAGGCCCGTTTACTCTCCCTCTCACCCACAGTCAAGGGGAATTAGCCCAGGTCTTAAGTTAAGCAGCTGAATGAAACAGCGCTGAACCCCAACAGTGCTGACCTTTTACGCTAATGAACTTTCACACAAACGCTACCGATATTAAAAGCGTTCACCGGCGTGATGATAACGGCAGCCGTCACAGCATTAAAATGAACGTTACGTGGATTGTTTTCAAGTAGCTTCAATTCCTCAAGGGGAGCAACAACAACAACAACAACAAGAAAAAAGGGAACCGTTGATGTGTCAGTTGAACATGCAAGTAAGCCCGAATAAGTCTGAGAGCTGGTGATGCTTGCTAATCCTTTGCCATTGCTGTAAGGCAGCTGTGTGAAGAAGGCAGGAGCCAGCAGCAGTCAAATGTTCTGAAAATGCGGCCGAGACGCTAAGACTTTATCTCAGACTCCACACACACAGCGGCAGAGGAATGATGCCAGCACCATATGTTTTCTAAACATCTAGAGAGGCTTGTGGAACCTCACGCGTTCAAGCGAGAGAGCTGCAGCTGCTGGCTTCTACCTGCATGATGCAGATGCATGGATTTTTTTTCCCATGATGCACTTCCATTACAGCGTGGACCTGCGTACAGAATGGAGTCGCCATCGCAGTCTCATCTAAGCATGGACTTTGCATTTTAAAGTAGAAATATAATGAGATTTATTCTAATATCCCAGTGCGTGTGTTTATATGCACTTAATAATCTGATGGCTGCAGACTCTAATCCGTTTAACATGTTTACATGCATTTTAGGAATCAGATAATGCAGAAATGCAGGTCTGCACGAGTCAGACAGTAATCAGATTTTAAGGCAATAAGCACTCAGAAGAAGAAGGATGCGATAGTCGCTTCCACAAACCCATTTTTCCAGCAAATATGGATCTTCTTTTTTAATGGCTTCACATAGTCCATATTGCTGCCCTTCTTTCAGCTTCAATAACAGAGATAAGCTTTTACTGAACAGCTACTTGTATACTGATTGATTTTGAACATTTTTATCAGCAAGTAGTTTTGATGTTTCCTACCATTTAGATGATGGGAAGTATTCCGGTTCTTCATTTCCTCAGGCATGTAGTTGATTTCAGTATAGCTCTAATAATGTTTTTGAAATACCCTGCTTGCTGTTTCCCAGAGCGCTCTCACTTTTCATCCAGACTGAGAATGAGAACTGAAATCAGAATAAGAATATATATGCACCGGAAAACCTGATTACGGAGTGCAAATCCAGCTCTTTATCACATTTCTAGCCATAATCCGATCAGAGAATATGGAGTATGCTGTTTACATGACCATTTGAATAATCAGATAACTGCCAACTTCTAGTTATAATTGGATTATTAAGTGCATTTATGCCCACTCATAGAAATCATGTTAGGATTTGTCTTTATGGCTCCTTTTGCTTAGCTTGAGCTGCCTGTCTCCCAGCATTGTCTACATTTTGAGTCAAAAATGTATTTAAAGGGGGAATATCTACGATTATCTACCTAACTCTGTCCTTATTGACATCTAGTTCCTCTCCATCTCACCACCTCCATCATCCATCATCTCAGTCTTCTAAAAATGGTCAATATTTTTCTGGAATGCTACATTTCAAAGCAAAAAATGTGTCATTTTTTGATTCTTCATTGAATTATACAAAAAATGGAATAATTCCTCTTTAACCCGCTGAAGTTGGTGCTCCTGCCTGAGGGATATTAACTAAATTTCGCAAAAACACTTATATAACTCTTTTTATCCTAGAAACAAAACTACACATATCCTGGACAGTTTAAGGGGTCTACTCTTCAAATATATTTTGGTTGAATCAAAATCTATTTTTAGATATTTATGAGAGGAGCTTAAATCAGCAGAGAGCACATTTTTCACCACGAGTCAGAGTGCAGCGCTTTTTTTCTCCCATTGATGTGACCTGTCATTCATATCATAACAACATGGTAATTCCAGACATGTAAGTGGAGGATTGTGTGAAAACACCCATTTGGTCTCTATAAACAAAGAGCTCTCATCTGAACAAAGACCTCTCACCTGAGTTTTCACACCTATCACAATTCACCCTCACAATAGTTAATTTAGGAATAAAACCACATACAATGTCTAAAAACTGTAATGAGCTGTGTTTAGCCAACACCTCTGTTTATAAGTCTTGGCTAGAAATGTTTAGAGTTTTTTCACAATATATCAGCACATCTGAAAATAGGCTTTTGGAAAGTCTAAGTTTAGAGCAGATTTAATCAGAATATACAGTAGATTTATGACACTCTTCCTGTTTTGACACTGTTGTTGCTGAGTTTGTGCTGAACAGAAGCCTGTGTAACACTTAAGAAAAAATAATAAATTTAGATTAGTATAATTTGGAAAAAAAAGTTCAAGCCATGTCAGACTACATCAGACTGTCTGAAATACCGTCAGAATCCAGAAAATAAAAAAGTACCTTTTTTACTGTAAGGTACTTTGATTGTAATGTATTCAAATAGTAATTTCAGGAAATTAATCTTAATCTGAGTTAGAATTTCTATTATATTCAAACACACACATAATCCAATAGCCTTTAGAATAAGTCCATCTTAGCCATCCCTGTGTGAAGCCTTTGTGAGCAGCCCAGCTATCCTTCTCCTAAAAGGTGACAAACTGTTTCTATTAGGGCCTGTCTCTCCAGGAGACTCCGATTCTTAAATAAAGGGCAAGAGCTAGAGGTGACATGAGAGCTGGCAGGGAAGAGCACAGACAGTGGGTCATATTTTATTTGGCTGCTACTGGGTGGTGAGCACAAGAGGATGATAACGCCGTTCCGAGGCGCATTGCCTGCCTTTCTCCCTCACACGTCCGCCATTTATCCAACAATGGATTTTGCCATTAACCAGGAGATGAGGAACAAAAATTCCCATTAACAATAAGGCGATGGCAGCTCATTTGCCAATGGCATTTGAGCACAGCTATAAGCACCTGGAAATTGTATATAGGGTGCCAGATATGTTTAAAAATGCTTTGGAGCTATCTAAGGTTGGAATTTACCCTTTATGTCCACCATCAGACAAACACTGAACAAGAATGCTGTGCACAGCAGAATAACAAGGAGGACGCCTGTACTCTCCAAGTTTACTCAAGAGCATGTGGATTAGCCATATTCTCCTCACAGCTGCATCCGGCATAGAACTTTTTAGGTTTAATTGATAAGCATTATTTTCATCAAAACCAAAGAGTGGAGTCTACCATAATAACCTCATTCCAACTGTGAAGTGCGGCGGTGGTAGTATCATGATTTGGGGCTGGACTTTTTGGACCTATGGACCTGTGTGTGTGGGTGTGTATCTACTCTTATTAATTTAATATCTGAGTGTGATGTTACATTTTTTTCTTCTTTTGGGGGCAGCTGTGGTCTAAAGTTTAGAGAAGTAACATTGGGACCCAGGCGTACATGCCCTTGAGCAAGGCGCCTAACCCTCAACTGCACCCCAGGCACCACAGAAGGTGGCAGCCCAACAATGTTAATTTTGTTAACGATAATTATGACGAAAAATATTCGTTGACAACCATTTTTTCACAATGAAAATGAGACCAGAACTAAATAAAAATAAATATTTTTAAAATAAAAACTATGACTAAAAGTATTAGACTTTTCGTCAACAAATAAAAACGAAACGAAAACGTCACAGAATGACAAAAATAATAAAAACCTGCCTTACCACATCCTTATGTCTGACTTTCTCGAAGCACGTTAACCTCCCCTGCCACACTGGTGAAGCTTAACAACATGTGCTAATGTCACTCCCGCAGCTTTTATGAAAAAGAAGAAGCAATTTATGGAGTAATTTCACTTTTGCTGCCACAGAAAACAAAACGCAGTGCAATGTTTGTGGACTGAAAATAACTGGAAAAAATAAGACGAACCTCAAGAGGCACTTGAGTTCTGACCACCACGAGCTTTACAAAAAAGTAAGCTAACATAGCCAATGTAGCTAGCTAGCTAATGCTAGCTAATGACAATGAATATGTATATAATTTGATATGTTTAGGTTAAACAGATCACAAACACATCTAACTGGAGCCGTGAGACACACACACAGCCTTCGTTGCATCTAAAAATATCTCTAATTTAAAATAGTATAACTAAAAATACAACTAAAATTAGATTAAATATTTTTTAATTATATATAACATTTGTATAATATTAATATTATATATTATTATATATAATATAACATTTAATTGACTAAAACTAGACTAAAAGTTTTTCAGGTTTTGTCAACTAAAACTAGATTAAAACTAACAATAAATAAATGACTAAAATGTGACTAAAACTAATATACATTTTAGTCAGAAGACTAAGACTAAAACTGAATTAAAATCACCTGTCAAAATTAACACTGCGGCCTACTGCTTTGTGTGTGTGTGTGTGTGTGTGTGTGTGTGTGTTGTGCTCACTAGTGTGTGTGAATATATGTCTTCACTGCAAGGATGGGAAGACTATAAAGGCTAATTAATGGTGCTATAATAAAGTATTGACACTTTGTCATCCACGTATGAATACTGCATTGAAAACCTCTATAAACTACACTGTAAGTTATGTGAAAAAGAGTGAAGAAGGGAAGTCTTGACCTGTCAGCATGTTCTTTAGAGTCTAAGGGTCAATACGACCTGTGTGTAGAGGCAGAGTTTTCCAAAACACCACACACACCTACACACCACTCTGCTAAGACTACTGTACTTTACCTGCATCTCCCACTGTGCTCTGCAGACAGCTTCAGCACTGCATATGTATGCTGAAACATTCTGTGACTATCACTAGTGTGTCTATATGCCTCGTAGAAGAACATACTGCACCAATTAACCCGAAGACCCTCTTTGCTTGAAATGATGAAGTGATAACATGTGCTGTGTTAACATTAACTACACTTATCTTTGCAAACATTCTGCACTGACAAGTTGGAAGTTTGAATGAAAATACTAAATTCTTCAATTAGTCTCTTTTTTTAACGCAATGTAGTCAAAACATTAGTGCATTTAGTTGCAATAAATAAAAACATTATTTGAATGAATAATGAGCAAGGCATTTTTAAATTTTAAAATTAAAATAACTTTTAGTAAAAATAAGTTTTACAAATATTTACATTTAAATATTTAATAAAAAAATAAAAAATGTTTTTTAGCCTTGAAATGTGGCGTTTGGGGCCCCGAGTGGCTCAGCAGGCTAAGACGCTGACACTATGGCCAAAGAATCGCGAGTTTGAATCTCGGCCATGTAGTTTGCATGAACATCAACAGCCGGGGCCCAAGAGAGCAAAAATTGGCAGTGCTCTCTCTGGGTGGGTAGGTGGCGCTCTCTCTCTCTCTCTCTCTCTCTCTCTCTCTCTCCCGATCACTAACACATTGTAATGTCCGCTGGCCCAGGCGTCTACTGATTGGTCCATTCAGAGCTGGGTATCCTGAACTTTCCTCAGAGCGCGTTGGCTCCCCAGTGACGGCGTATCAGCGGTAGTTTGAAAAGAAGCTGTGGCCACATCACATGCAGCGGAGGAGGCTTGTGCATGTCTTTACCCTCCTAGACTCAGGAATATTGCAAAGTTATGGTGCAAAGTGAGAGTCCTAACAGATGGGATGGGTTAATTGGCTACTACCAATTAACCCATTGTCAAAGGGGAGAAAATTGGCAAAAATGATAAAAAAAAACAAAAACAAAATTAAACATTAAAGAAATGTGGCATTCCAGAAAAATATTCACAATTTTAGAGAGGTGATGCTGAGTTTTACATTTACTTAAAATAATAATAATAAAAAACTTAATCTACCCTTCAATGACTACAAAAGACAGCTACCTATATATATATATATATATATATATATAAATACAGCTGTCATGTTAGTGTGGGAGGTTTCATGGCTAAATTGGACCAGTCTGGTGGCCAATCTTCATTAATGTCACATTGCACCAGTAAGAGCAGAGTGTGAAGGTTCAGTTAGCAGGTAAGAGCACAGTTATATAGTATATTACAATGCACACAACATTATGGTGACATACCAGAGTTCAAAAGAGGACAAATTGTTGCTGCACGTCTTGCTGGCGCATCTGTGACCAAGACAGCAAGTCTTTGTGTCTAAATATTATTGAGCCACTTTGGGGTGTTTTGGAGGAGCGAGTCAGGAAACGGTTTCCTCCACCAGCATCACGTAGTGACCTGACCACTATCCTGCAAGAAGAATGGCTTAAAATCCCTCTGACCACTGTGCAGGACTTGTATGTCATTCCCAAGATGACAAAAAGGAGGCCCTACACCTACTAATAAATTATTGTGGTCTTAATACATCGCCGCTGGGCTTGGAGGAAAGCACAGGTTCCCCAGTTCTGATGGATTGCCTGGCAGATGCCTGAGCCAGCCAACATTACTTAACATTACTGGGACTGAGTGCCATCTTACCCGCCTGGAGAGAGCGCAGCCAATTTTGCTCTCTCAGCCCTCAGCTGCCGACGGCAAGCAGCGTGATCTTGGATTTGAACTTGCAATCTTCTTATATATATACAGCGCCTTAGTCCACTGAACCACTCTGAGCATACCTCTATATTTGAGTCTACTCTTTTGCTTCCATAATATAGTTTCTTAATTCTGTCGTCATGTTTATTTTGATTTGTAAAGCTTTCATTTTTTGGTACAAACTGATATTTTGAGTAAACAATAATTTTTTACTTTTATAAAAAAATGAAGACAAATAATAAACATTTCTGAATGTGAGGCACTCACACAGCACAGAACGTCTTTCATAGTGACATAAAATAACACATAAAGTTCACATGCTGATCCAGTTTGTACACCATTCAACCACTCTGGAGCAGATCTACCTGCTTTCGTGCTTTAAAAGAGACAAACATCTGCATGTATTGTCAATGCTAATAAAACCTTTGATAGGATTATTTGAAAATATAATCAAAAGATTATCATCAATTGCTGAATAATAACTGCAGTATGTTAGACCTTACCACATACACAGCTTCATTTATACTCAGCGCTCAGTAATAATGTACACAAAACAAGTCCTTTATAGACTCGCAGTAAAGCTAGAGGCTGCTTACTGAGCTTTTCTCTCTGCAGCCTTCATTCTGGTGTTTTTTGTACCGCGCATTGGTCTTGAGTAACTGCACAGGAGGCCATCTGACTGCCTCTCAGTGTGAAAATTGTGTGGTATTTTCACATATGCTCAGCTTTCAGCAGATTTACACGGCTATAATCATGACAAGGCTAGCTGCTGCTGTACCTTTTCATCATATGAAAAATGACACGTCCTTGACAGGCTTCATAAAGTGGGGGAAAAACAGAGAGCATGAAATTAGTGCCAGATAAAGCTTTATAATGGTCATGCAGCTATAGGGTTAAGTCAATCAAAGATCAAAAGAGAAGATCGTTCAGTCCCTAGTAAGGAACCTTACTTGGATCATTTGATATTATGTGTGCTTAGAGATTTACCTATAGACTTCTTTGAGTGTGGTTTTAACCATTAAATGTTACTTTTATTGGCAAAACAACAGGGGTGGAAATTGACATACTGTAGGCCCTTCAATATATTATCATGATACTTTAGTCCTATTTAAATAAATATTTAAATGTGCTGTATCGTGATGTGACATTGCGATGCTTTGCTAATTATTATAAGTTAGGTTTCCACTCTGCGTAATTAGGAAATGCACAATGAATTAGTTTAGATTCAACTTTTTGCTAATGTGATGGCACACAACAGAATTTGACCTCCACATTTATCAGTGCAGTGAATCATACACACTAGTGAACACACTGTGAGAGCATGTGCCACGGCGCCCGGGGAGCAGTTGGGGATTAGGTGCCTTGCTCAATGGCATCATCAAAGCATCCATACCTTCCAGTCACAAGACCAGATCCCTAACCACCAGGCTTCACCTGCCCAAATAACTGATATTAGGGACTGATATAAATATGATTTTTGATATATGATAAAAAAATAATGCAGCTTTTACTTACATTAAATTAAGATAATTTAATAATTTAATATTAGCAAAGTGTGTTTGATTGGATTTACTCAACATGTAGGACAGTAAAACATCAGTAGTGTGTATATGTGTACAAGTGCAATAATTATGTGCAATACTTTAAAATACTTTATAGACTGTTTTATATATACTGTATATATTTCTTATTTCTTTCATATATGTGACCCCGCCAGGGAAAACCAGGCCAAAGTCACTGGGCAACTTATTGAGATATCGTGTCAATATCGTGTCACTCACATTAGCAACAAAACTTAGCCACTCATTTTTATTGCCTTAAATGATAGATAATAGTCTCAGATATGTATTGTAGTACATATTTGATCGAAAACAAAACTTTCACGAAAAAATAAAATAAAAAAAAATCACACAAAAAAGTTGTTTTGAAAAAAAAAATTTTGAAAAAAAAAGACTTTGACCTGGTTTTCCCGGGCGGGGTCACATATTACTTCTTAGCAACTTTATTAATATATTATCTTCCTCTACCTACCTCTTTGACTGTACTCTATTGATGATGTTACTGGAACTTTAATTTCCCTGAAGGAACCTCCTAAAGGGATCAATAAAGTACTATCCATCCATCCATCCATCCATGTGACCCATATCTCTATCAGTCAAATAGCCCTGCTGGTGGGATATTGGGCCACACTCAAAATAATATGCATTTCTTTAGCATGTTAGTATCAGACGTGCACATACATAACAAAAAATGTTTTTATCAGAATCGAAACTGAGTTCAAGTGATGATTAAAATATTAGGAAAAATGCTAAATATCAGCTCCAGTTATTAGTAAAGGCTGATAACCAGTCAATAATCATTTCCTGACAATATATCAATTTCAGAAGCCTTGGTCTCAGTGTAGATAAAGATACAATTACAATGGTAACCCCCTATGTTAACATTGGGCTTAAAACAGTCATACAAAAAAAAAAAAAAAAAAAAAAAAACATATATATATATATATATATATATATATATTTTTTTTTTTTAAATGTTGATCATTATAACTTCAAGTTTGTCAAATAATTAGAATATTTTGAGTTGGCATTTGAGTTTAAACAGTATAAATACTGTACATCTCTTGGTCTACAACTGCTTTATTTCTGAGGTCAAGCTGGGCTTTTGCTGGTCTAATGTCACAAACTGCACTGCAGCTCATCATCATCATCTTCACACTGCTGTTCCTAGTGAGTGTTGTGGTGGCGGCAAACAAGAAAGGCATCCCAAACCTCTCCATTCCTGGCAAAAAGCTCTTCCTCAGGGACCCCTAGCCGCTCTCCAGCTGCTCCTGGGTCTGGGTCTCCTACTAGTGGGATGTGCCTGTATTATCTCAAGTGGGAGCCAATCAAGGGGCATCAAATAACCTCAGCTGGCTCCTCTCAATTTGGAGGAGCATTGGCTTTACAACAAGGCACTTCCGAATTGCAGAGCTCTTTGCCCAGTTCTGGATGTAAGTGCCATAACCCTGTGGAGAAACCTCATTTCTGCTGCCTGGTAGATCGAGAACTTTGCTTGTAAGCTTGACTCTTGTTTCCTTAGCGTGGACTGATTACAGTGCCTGAAAGACTGCAGACGCTGACCTGACTTGCATCTGCCGTTGCTCAGTTTTTCTCTTTTTGGATGAAAGTAAATTTTGCATTTAATCTGGAAATCCAGGTCCTAGAGTCTGGTGCAAAATCCAGGGTGTCTGAAGTCCAGTGTGAGTCTTCTGCAGTCATGATGGTTTGAGGTGCAATGCCATCTGCTGCTGTTGGTCAACTGTGTTTTATATATTTATCAAGTACACAGCTGTGTGTATTTAGAGATTTTAGAGCACTTCATGCTTCCATCTGCTGACAAGCTTTATGCAAATGCTGAGTCAGTGCCTGCCCACACTGCTAAAACTATTACTGACCAGCAGTGCAGTGTGTTTGATTGACCAGCCCACTCATGATCTATAAGCCATAATGATCAACATTAAAACAAAAAAGACTTGAAATGTGTCACTTTACCTGTAACAGATATAAAATATATGACAATTTTTTAAATTCAATTTTAAACAGAAATGAACCTTTTCACAATTTTTGGTGTATTATATACAGTATAAATCATCAAATAATAAGATTTTTGAGCCTTTATGATTATTTTTAAATCTGAAATTCTTCTGTGTCTAAAATTATGCTATTATTTAAGTAGAATTACTTACTTGCAGCTCGTTGAAGAAACTTTTAATTGATTTAATGGATGAAAATAGGAAATTATATTTATAATTATATTATGATTTTAGTTTGTTATACTGTATTTTGTGGAAAAAAAAGAAGATTTTTGCATTATTTTCATTGTTTCTTGATGTTGAAACAGATGCAAACACAGTGAATTGAATGTAAGCATAATTCCTTACATAACACTATGTAATCAAGTATAAAGTGATGTAACTGTACTTGAATGGTGTAGCAAAAGAAGTAATAGCTGTTGACATTCAAGCATTAAAAATTAAGGCCGTAATATGTTGTAGGATTCCTTCACAGTCCTTTAGACCATTAGAAATGGCCATAACAAGACAAAGGACCTGTCAGATGTGTAAACTGTGTAGCTGGCGTATACAATTACACTGAGACGTACAGATTAAGCGTGTAACGAGTGTGTGCAGATACACACAGACAGGCAGAGTCAAAGTTCAGTGTTTACTCACTGGGGCACTCACTGAGAAGAGCGAGAAGCCTCTTTCTTAGCACAGATTCAAACACACAGGCAGGCGTGTAGGCAATGACCTTACAATGACCTTCATCAGTCAGTTCAGGGCAGATCATAGAAAGATGCAGCGAGGGGCGTAAGCGTAATGAGAGAGCACTCGGAAACATGCCTTCACTGCCAGCACTATTCATTTATCTGTCATCTTTTTGTTCAGTGCAAAACAAACCCCTGCTCTTTCTCTGACGTGACGCTACTCTGCAATTAGCTCGGCATTTTGAATGAGTGTTTTCAGATGTCTTACTGCAACCTTCACAAAACACAGCCCAGAGTGTTTTAGTCCATTTGTCTCATCATAAAACATTTTAGACCATAATTACAGCCCTAGAAATAATGAGACGAGCCACTCTTAATTGTTTGTCCCTAGAAGGAGGGGGTCACCATTCAGTGCAGCTTGGAAATTGGCGCATGAAAAGTTGTCAGTCAGGGCCGACTGGCTTTCCAAATTGAGCAGCTTGCTGTGTGGATGTGGGCTGTAAGTAAGGGTGATGTCCCTCCCTAACTCTTCTCCATGTGTTTACAGTGAGGCACGACGACTTCAAAGGGCAGAGAAGTGCAGATTCAGCTGAAACTAATGGGCTATTTCTTTCATTCACTAATGCGGATGTAAAAGGACTCAGACGTAATGTTGTTATAGGCAGTGAAGCTGCGTTATTTGGCACTGTTTGTATTTGTACATAATACTCTCTGAGAATAAATGATCCTTTAAATTCCGCTAATAAAGTTTTTTCTCCCAACGGCTCATTAGACAGAATAATTTGAACTCACCACCTGTCTCGGGTTGTATGCAGGTGGCTGCCGCCACAATCCCCCTTTGTGAATCATTCTGCAATAAGCAGGTGTGGATACATGGCTGTGAGACAACTCTCATGGTCCTCCTTAACCTCTGATATAAACTGCCATGTATGACCTCTGATCTCAGCTGGCATAGAAGAAATCACATGCAGAAGACACATTCCTCCAGTGTAATGGTGTAATTGAAAGTAATTCTAAGTTACTGAGAGTGATGACATATGTCTCCTCTGATCCGTATAATGCTGTGTCAATTATTTTAATGTGCTCAGAGCTCTCAATAACATATTCAACTTAACCCACAATAGCATGTCCACACCAGGGGGTAGCTGGTAAGGGAGAAGCCGTTTCGGTCCTGTGCAAAAATGTTCAGCATGTCCCGCATCATCATACTCAACACACACAATCACTATCAACTTTAAATAAATCATCATACCCAACACACCATCACAAACCAATCATACTCAACACAGACCATCACTCAACTTAAAACAAACCATCATACTCAACACATCACAAACCAGTCATACTCAACACACTCCATGGTACTCAACACACAATCACTCAACTTAAAACAATCCATCATACTCAACACACCATCACAAATCATACTCAACACACTCCATGGTACTCGACACACACAACCACTCAACGTAAAACAATCAGTCATACTCAACACACCATCACAACCCAATCATACTCAACACACACCATCACTATAAACTTTAAACAAACCATCATACTCAACACATCATCACAAACCATTCATACTCAACACACACCATCACTATCAACTTTAAACAATCATACTCAACACATCATCACAAACCAATCATACTCAACACACTCCATCACTATCAACTTTAAACAAACCATCATACTCAACACACCATCACAAACCAATCATACTCAACACACACCATCACTATCAACTTTAAACAAACCATCATACTCAACACATCATCACAAACCAATCATACTCAACACAGACCATCACTATTAACTTTAAACAAATCATCATATTCAACACACACCATCACAAACAAATCATACTCAACACACTCCATGGTACTCAACACACAATCACTCAACATAAAACAATCCATCATACTCAACACAGATCATCACAAATCATACTCAACACAGACCATCACTATCAACTTAAAACAAATCATTATACTCAACACAGACCATCAACATCAACTTAAAACAAATCATCATGCTCAACACACCATCACAAACAAATCATACTCAACACACACCATCACTATCATCTTAAAACAAATCTTCATACTCAACACACACCATCACAAACAAATCATACTCAACACACTCCATGGTACTCAACACACAATCACTCAAATTAAAAAAAA
>BRDA01047828.1:0-15000 GCA_036984385.1 Crenuchus spilurus | reverse complement strand
CAAAAAAAAACTCATTTTAATGTTTAAGTTATGAGAAGTCAAGGTAATCAAATCCCCCAAATGTTAAAGCACTACGTTTTTGTTTCTTTTACATTCTTTTTAATTTGTTTACTTTTCTGTGTGGATGTTAGAATGTGTCCTCCAGTTATAATTCATTCTAAATAAGACTGTTTTTTTCTAAAATTGCCTTTAGCCTCTGCCTCTCTCTCTCTTATATTATCATTCTTTGTCTCTGATTAAATCCAAAGTAAAATCCTACCTTCTTCCATTCTCCTTAAAGTGATTTTGTTTTCATTTCATTATTGTAATATGTCCTTGGGTTTGTGAAAGGCACTATATAAGTGTAACTTATTATTATTATTATTATTATTATTATTATTATTATTATTATTATTATTATTAAAGACTCACTTCTCTGTGTTTGTCTGTTCTGTGACATTGGTCAGCTAGTTCCTGTATCATTTCTGTTTGAATGTTACTGTCCATCAGGAGTTCTAAGAAAAACACTGTTTATAAGTAAAGAAATGGCTGATGCTGTGTCTGTGCTCAATGGAAGGACACACACACATACACACACACACAAGAAAAATAAAGTGGTTAGAGTTCTCCTCTGAGCACCCTCAGCTGTTAACAAAACAACACGACTACAACTACAGCAAACAAGTACAACAAACTACTAAAACTAACACTACCACAACTACAGCAAACAAGTACAACAAACTACTAAAACAAACACTACCACAACTACAGCAAACAAGTACAACAAACTACTAAAACAAACACTACCACGACTACAGCAATCAAGTACAACAAACACTACCACAACTACAACAAACAAGTACAACAAACTACTACAACAAACACTACCACAACTACAACAAACTACTACAACAAACACTACCACAACTACAGCAAACAAGTACAGGAAACTACTAAAACAAACACTACCACAACTACAACATACAAGTACAACAAATTACTGCAACAAACACTACCACAACTACAAGAAACAAGTACAACAAACTGCTACAGCAAACACTACCACAACTACAACAAACAATGCTACAACTACAACAAATACTACCACAACTACAGCAATCAAGTACAACAAACTACTACAACAAACAAGTACAACAAACTACTACAACAAACAAGTACAACAAATTACTCAAACAAACACTACCACAACTACAAGAAACAAGTACAACAAACTGCTACAGCAAACACTACCACAACTACAACAAACAATGCTACAACTACAACAAATACTACCACAACTACAGCAATCAAGTACAACAAACTACTACAACAAACAAGTACAACAAACTACTACAACAAACAAGTACAACAAATTACTGAAACAAACACTACCACAACTACAACAAACAAGTACAACAAACTACTAAATCAAACACTTCCACAACTACAACAAACAATACTACAACTACACCAATCAAGTACAACAAACTACAATAAACAAGTACAACACATTACTGCAACAAAAACTACCACAACTACAAACAACAAGCACAACAAACTGCTAAAACAAACACTACCACAACTACAGTATATAAGTGCAACAAATTACTGCAACAAACACTACCACAACTACAACAGACATGGCTAATGTGTAATGTGGTGCAGATTATGTTTGCTGACTGTATAATCTTGACAGCAAGTTGTCAGTAGTGTCAGTAACTTGTCAGAATGTTGTCAGATGTTTTTACAACACAACTGTAAATGATCCACTTATAGAATCTTTTTATCAGGAAGTGTTGAGTTCTGCTGGAGTGTAGGAAAGGTTGTAGTTGGAGGGGGGTTACGGGGTACATGTGGAGTTTTGCTGAAGTGTTGAGAGGAGAATAGTGGGGGGTTGGGGGAGTTTGACTGGAGCTAAATTTAGCCCAACCTACTGTGGAGGAGTTCATTAAAGAAGGAATCAAAGGGGGGAAATGGGCCCCAAATGCACGCACGCACACGCACACACACCCACACACACACAGTGGCTGTTGAGGCCAGCGGTGCTGAACAGGTGCTGGACTCTGAATGGCCTTTACAGCAGAGCGTTATTATTATTTATTCAGCAGAGCATCAGGCCAGGCTGGGGGCAGCTGGCGTGGGAGTGGGAGGCTGATCGGGGGTGCTATTGTCCAAACTGCCCCAGACACGGCCCCCCATCACCACACACACACACACACAGCTCAGACCCGAACTAAACAACTGTGTTGTGTTAAAACACCCCCCCCTAGACTTACACACTCCTTTCATTATGCTGAGTTAGCATTAGCATTAGCATAGCCACCAGTCTAGGTCAGCCTCATTAAAGCCAGCCGTTTGAATGGAGTCAGACATAAACAGCACTCTAACTCACACACAGCTGCTCACACACTTCAGCTCACACACGGCTGCTCATGCTCACCACTGTTTTTGACGGAGTGGACCTGACTTCCTCTGACCACTACCATCTGGACACAACACACTATCAGAGAAAAAGAACTTAAAACATCACAAACATCTATGTAATAAAGTTTATACACACTAACGACACAGAATAAAGTCAATCATGCTGCATTATTACTGCTTTGCAAGTAAACATACATTTTCCATTTGGAATAAAAGTTCTGCTTCGCTAGTCTTACATACTGTGAACACAATTAAATTACATGTTGTACTGATTTTCTAAGTGATATACAAAGAACAAACATCTATACCTTTACGCAGAACTCTATTGTTGCAACCATTCACTGTATAGCAAGAGATTTCTTCAAACAAATCAGTAAAAGTCATATCACCCCCTACACTTCCTGTAGCGTATTACAATTTGTCAGAATGGCAGAACATTAGCTCAGCAGTATTTAACCATTAAAGTGATGCTGACTGATTTATTGACCTGTAACACTTTAATTTTCTGTATCTTTTGATGCAGATTATAATGCATCTGTAGAACAAACCAGAATCATTTTCTGTTCATTTTCACTTTAATTAAAGTCAGTAAATTATGTACACTGTAATGAAAGTCAATGACTGACTCAAAAATAAAACTAAATACAAAGCAAAGAAATGTACTTATAGCTGCTGATTACCATTATTACTGTCCTCTGCTGACCCCTACGCTCAAACCAGCACCATTACCTACTCTGTGTGTAATTAATAATTACTTCTACGGCAAATTAATGAATCAAAGATTAATTCTTTAATCAGCTAATTTATGTTATGTCTTCTTCACTTCCTTTATCATTGTCATCATTCACAGTTCCATCTGTACAACAAGCAATTTATTTATTTTTTTTTATTTTATGGAGCAGTGAAAAAGAAGAACAGTTCAACACTTCATGTAGTGTATTACAGGCTGTATACACACTGGATTACACAGTGTGGCTCATGTGAACATTAGAGAACATTATAGAGCACTTTTATATACGTTTTCTTCTTCCATACACATTCATTATTAAGCCAGTAAAACAATATTATTTGTTTCTATTTGATTTAAAGTGCTGAAGGAAAATGTACACTTGTTGTATCTATCTCTCTCTGTCTCCCTCTCTCTCTCTCACTCCACCTCTTGCAGGATTTGTCTCGCTGCACAGCTGTGTAACAGCCCTGCTACCTCTGCAGCACACTCCGTCTGTCCACCCAGTCTGGGAGGGGTGTGTGTGTGATGCAGCTGTATTGTAGCCGACAAACAAAGAGGTTATTATTGTATCGGGTGGTGCTTGTGGTGATGGGGGGGGTGAAGTGTGTGTGTGTGTGTGTGTGTGTGTGTGTGTGTGTGTGTGTGTGTGTGTGTTAAGGGGCCGCTGAAGCTGCTGGAGACGATTGTTGACTTACCATCTGCCATCAAGAAAAGAGTGCGTGAGTCTATGAGGGTGTGTTTGTTGCAGCAGTAGCTGGTATTTGTTTTTTGTAAGGTGTACTGGAGAGAGAGGTGTTGTGTGTGTGTGTGTGTGTGTGTGTGTGTGTGTGTGTGTGCGTGTGTGTGTGTGTGCGTGTGTGTGTGTTTGTATATCCAGTAAGGGAACAAAAAAAGAAATATATACAAAAATACATCTACAGCTAATTAGTGACCAATGTTCTCCATAATGTTCATGACAGACTATAATACACTACATGAAGTGTAGGGGGTGATATGACTTCAATTGTTGCATTTAAAAAGTGTCTAAAATGATCATATGATCCACATTCATTCTGACAGACTGTAGTACACTACAGGAAGTCTAGGGGGCGATATGACTTCTATTGTTTCATTTAAAAAGTGTCTATAATGTTCATATGATCCACACACTCATTCTGACAGACTGTAACACACTACAGGAAATGTAGGGGGCGATATGACTTCTATTGTTTCATTTAAAAAGTGTCTATAATGTTCATATGATCCACACAGTCATTATGATGGACTGTAATACTCTACAGGAAGTGTAGGGGGCAATATGACTTCTATTGTTTCATTTAAAAAGTGTCTATAATGTACATATGATCCACACAGTCATGATGGACTGTAATATTCTACAGGAAGTGTAGGGGGTGATATGACTTCTACGGTTTCATTTTAAAAGTGCTCTATAATGTTCTATAATGTTCATATGATCCACAGTGAATCTGACAGACTGTAATACACTACAGGAAGTGTAGGGGGTGATATGACTTCTACGGTTTCATTTTAAAAGTGCTCTATAATGTTCTATAATGTTCATATGATCCACACAGTCATTCTGACAGACTGCAATACTCTACAGGAAGTGTAGGGGGTGATATGACTTCTGCCATTTCATTACTTTTACTTAATTACATTTGAAGAAAAAAGCTTTCAGAACCAGTAAGAGAACAGAAAAAAATGTAAACTGATTTATATTCAAATTAAAACCAAATCTTAATTTAAATCTAAAAGACGGCTATGTTCCTGCTGTTTTGATGTGTTTACAATGAATATTAGTATATAGGCCAATTTTACCTTTAAACCTCTTGATCCATTTATCTCTTTTACACAAATATTTCCTGTAACTCAGTCAACAAGCAGCCAAATAAAAGCATTTTTGCCCTTGAAATCCTCTTTCTGTGGATAAGCTGATGTAATCTGGATGCTCAGTGGTCAGTATGGAGGGATTTACTGAGTGATGGCTACTTTAAAAGAATTCAGACTGGGGCCATTCCACCAGAGCTGCTCTGCTGCTTATGGCAGTGACGCTGTAGGATGATTCTGATACTAATGTACTGATCCACTTACAGTTGCTCTTAGGGCCAGAATTTCCTGCTTACACACACACACACACACACACACACACACACACACACACATACAACATGTGTTTAACATGCTGTAAAGAGGATGAACGACCCTTTAATCTATTCCTTTAAAAGAATGGTTCACCAGATTTCACATTTACTATGAGCTGTGCAAAGGTATTTTTAAACATACGGTGCCCTAAATCACATGGGCTAGTCTGTGACCCAGTCCTTACTTAACTAAGTCCTTAGTTAAGATCGGGACAAGGTTTGAATCAGCTAAAAAACATTTTTTTGTTAAATTAAAGCAGCTCCTTTACATCCATTCCTTTAAAGGCACAGTATGTAGTTTCCAGCGACATTTAGTGGTTTAGTTTCCATATTGCAACCAACTGAAGACTTTTTCCACAGCCCCTCCCTTCCAAACACGAAGGAGTCTCTATGGTGGACGTAAGATGTCATATATCTTTATTACTCCCGAACGCGCTGTCTAATAGCAGCTTTAGAGATAGTGATATGTCAAGTGGTAAGATTAATTTTAATTAGAAATTTAGGAAATGTAATATGTAAAATTATCATAGCTACAATGCAGACGAAACATATTTTCTGCACTTCAGTAGTGCTATTGTAAACGTTAGCTGTTTTCTGTACAAACAAAGTAACAAAGTAAACGCATCAAACTGCTTCATTGTAGACAGATAATGCAGGCAGGATACACATTTTTCTCTAGTCAAGGTAAGCTTGCCATTCTCTGAAGAAGGCACTTCAGCCGATAAGAGTTCACACGAGCTCATATTAGCTAAGCTTGCAAACTAGCACGCAGCTACGAATCTCCTGTTCCACCTTAAATGCTGCAGTAGTGTTCAGCTCCGATGCGCTACAATGTCCTGCAGCACCATTTAAGGTGGAATGGAGAAAAACACTGCGCACACGAATATGAAGCTAAGTTTCATCATGTTTTCTTTTCTTTGACGACTGAAGTTGTGTTTTCTCTTCTTGACGAGCATAAGAATGTCCCGCCATCTTAACAAATAAACTAAAAACCTTTATTCTTGCTTCTCCTCCGTATATTTCTTCTTATTAAGGTATATGTTTATTTCTTCTTCTCCTGTTTTATGTCAGCCAACGGTAAAACAAAGCTACAGCGCCATCGAATTTGAGTGGCCAATTCGTCATTACAACACAAACGGTTTTTGCTAGCCTCGTTTGTCCTTTTCAAACTACTGTAGAAACATGGTGATGCAACATGGCGGCTTCAGTCGGTGTTCGACCCGCGACCAATGTAGATATAAACAGCTTATTCTAAGGTAAAATAATCAAACGACTATAATGATTAGATGTGTTTTTAATTATTTTTATTAGTGATTATCTTTAACCCGAAATATTACATACTGTGCCTTTAAGTTCATTCTTTCAAGGTAATTACTTTAAGGCTGTTCCTTTAAGGCTGCTCTTTTAAGGTCATTATTTTAAGAGAGTTCCCTTAAGGTCAATACTGTAGATGCTCATTTGAAGCTGTTCTTTAAAATCACTTCTTTAGGACTGCTACATTACTGCTGTTACTTTAAGGCCTGTTCCTTCAAAGCCATGACATTAAGCATGTTAGTTTAAGGCCACTCCTCCTCCTTCTATAAGCCTGTTCTTAATGCTGATGCTGTGATGCTCATTATGGATGTTACATTAAGGCTGTTCTTTTAAGGCCATTACTTTAAGGTTGTTACAATAAGGCTGTTACCTGAAGGCCGTTATATTTTAAGGCTGCTCCTTTAAGACCACTACTTTGAGGATGTTATTTTAATGCTGTTACTGTAGACACTCATCTGACCGTGTTACTTTATAGTCATTTCATTAAAGCTGTTACTTTAAGGCTACGTTCACATTATCAGGCTGAAGTGACTCAAATCCAGTATTTTGTCTTAATGTGGCTCAGATCTGATCTTTTCAGGGCTGTTTGGATGTGTCAAATCCCATCTTTTCAAATCAAAACGACTTGAATGTGACGGTCAGATCAGATTTCATGTCTTTTTGCTTGTATGAACGTGCATAGTGATTGAGTCAGTGTTGGCTTCTGTCATTTACTCACGTAGCTGTAAAAACAGTAAAAGCAGTCAGCTGGCATTTCTTCACCTTCTTCACCTGATCATGTACAGTCCAGCACCTGTTTACTGTCCTCCTGAGCTGAACACCATCACACATCAGCTACTAACACGTCTGTTTTACCAGTTTTACTCAAATCAGTCTCTCACAAATACAGGGTTGCCAGATCCCCCAAACCTCCTACCAATTTTGTAACAGGAAATCACACGACACAAATGGAAACTAGCCCAAAATCTAAAGTGACACATACATTTCAATGAGCTTTAAAACATGAAATATTCAAATCTTACTTTCTCATTCTATTTCTTTTTATTTAGTGAAAAACTCTGAAGTTTTACCGGCAGTGGTATATTTGCAAACCTGGCAACCTTGCACAAATGTGACACTTGTTGTTGTTGGTGACAAAGGCGATGTATATTCAGGGACAGATTGATTCACATTGTGAATGTGAATGTAAATCTAAGCGAGCAAAAAATCAGATTTTAGCAATGTGGCTTGTAATGTAAACACAGCCAAAGACTCTTCCTCCTTTAAGGCTGTTACTTTACGGCCTGTTCCTTCAAGGCTGTTCTTTCAAAGCTGTGGCATTAATCCTGTTGAAGGTCATTACTTTAAGGCCACTCCTTTAAGCCTGTTCTTTTAAGGTCATTACTTTAATGCCATTTCTTTAAGGCAATTACAATAAAGCTGTTATCTGAAAGCCATTATTTAAGACTGCTCCTTAAAGGCCATTATTTTAAGGCTGTTCCTTTAAGTGTGTACTTTTAAGGCCACTACTTTGTTAAAACTGTTACTTTAAGCTGCTCTTTTGAGGATGCTAGTGTAGCTGCTCATTTGAGACTACTTCTCTAACGTTGCTTCTTTTAGGCTGTTCATTCAAGGCTTTTACGTTAAGGCAGTTTCTTTCCTTTGAGGCTGCTGCTTTAAGGCTGTTCCTTTAAAGTCATTCCTTGAAGGTTGCTGCTGCAGCTGTACACTCCGCTGAGCATCCAGTGCATGCTGGAGCCAGAGCAGCTTATTGCTAATTTACAGCGGTACGCTGTCTGAGAGCCGGACGGTCATTAGAGTCTGAGGAGAACCCCCTCACACACATATACACACACACACGCACACACACACACACACACACACACACACCAGCATGCTGGATCCCCCCATTAGGATCCACAGTAATGAGGGGGATGAGAGCCACTAATTTGAAAACTTGGACGCAGCCAGCGGACCATATGGCACACATTTATCCGTTCTGAAAGCCATGCTAACCGTCACTTACATGATTAGGACAAGACCCCCCCTCACTTTACCCCCCATATTTATAACCTGGAGGAAAATTAATAAGTGTTTCTAAGACATCCTTCTTTACCGTCTGCAGGTTTAGTGTTATAGCCGAGTGTGCAGTACAAGTGACTGAAAGGTTAAAGGTGCTTGTCTTCACCCAATACATTCACTTAAAACAACAGTTTAACACGTTGTTGACTATATACACTGCAACAATCTGAGACTGGCTGTTAGCAGGCTAACTCGGAGTGTCTTATTATTGTGTTGAAGAGTATCTCACACTGTTGGAGCTACAGTCAACATATCTCACCAAAATCAAAATCAAAAGTTTAACAGCTAAATCAAACAGCCTTGGGCAGTCTCGATCCCCGGGCAGGTCATGACTGAACAGCCCTTGACCAAGGCAGCTAACCCCCAACTGCTCACCGGGCACTGTGGATAGGGCTGCCCACTGCTTTGTGCACATGTTCTCACAGCCTAGTGTGTTCACTAGTGTGTGCAGGTATGAGTTAAATGTGGAGGTCAAATTCCATTGTGTGTAAATGACATTGACAAAAAAAGAAATTAAATTAAATTAGACTGACGTGTGTATATGGCCTTGATTTGTATATATGTACCGAGGTCCTCTTAATGACAGGAATACAAGTCAGGAACATTTTGTTGGTCCTCTTGAGCAAACACTCTTTCTTCTTTACACTCTATGTTTTTGACGGAAAAGAGTTGAAGAAGACTGATTTAGGGTACTGAAGATTAGGCTAAGGTTAAGGGTATTACTACTGAGTCCCAGTACTACATGAGTCAAAGGAATGTCCCCAAAAATCAAATAAAATCAGACTGTGTGTAACATACACATACACATTTTTCCTTGCCACTGTGGCCGTTGGCTTGCTCACTGGGGATTTGGTGTTTTGTTATTACTACCTCTGTAAAGCTGCTTTGCGACATCAGTTATAAAAAGCGCTTTATAAATAAATTTGATTTGATTTTCTACACACACACTCATACACAAATACACTAAACAGTCATTCTCTAAGCATACACACACTCTACACACATGTATACTACATACTCTATGCACACACACACTCCCCATCAATAACACAGAACGTTAAGAGTGGATGGTTCTCTTCACCTTCCGTCCAGTTAGTCTACACCACTACATGTACAGTAACAGGTCCAGATGTACAGCATGTAATCCTCTGACCTTTGGCCTTGTTATCCTCCTGCCAGACTGACCAAGGTGAAGACAGTCATCCTCCAATCAAATTACAGCCAGTGTCCGAGCCTGTGGGGGTGGACTCAGTTTGGATATGTGCTGTTAGGGTCAGGTTGGGAATGGGCGGGGCTAATCTGAGCTTGTAAGATAATGACTGCCCTTCAATAACAGTGCATATGCTATGATAATTTATCTGTTTTCTGTTTAGAACAAAAACACAACTATAAAAAATCAGAACATAAACTGATTAAACACACACACACACACACACACTGTAAACCTCTGCAATTAGTTAATTGCACAAGAGCACAATTAATGCACTTCATTCATTAACACAGAATCTCTAAAGCTCTCTGAGCTAGAACACAGAACATACAAAGCGTTCCTTTAGCTGAGTGATGTACTGATGCTTTTCATACAATAATCAGGTATTCACCCCAGGGTGTTGTGAATAAGGATGAAACATTGTCATCTCCATTAGTCAATTAATTACTTAGTCAGAGTAAAGCAGCACTGTATTTTTATTATTAATGACTGAGTGCAGAAAGAGATTACATCTAATCAAGGACTAAATAAAACTTCCCCAGTGAGAAAATGCCCCTCAAAATCATTTACTTCTAGACTGCTTTATTTTCCAGCCAGGTTATCAATCATAATCTAATAGAGCCTGAGGTTCCTTTATCTGGAACCTGTCCATTTAACAAACACGTGAGGTACCTGAAGTTCCAGAATTTCCCAATTTCTCCTCTCAGGTCTGAAAGTGTGACTGAGTAAGAGCTCATTAAAATAATAAGCTTCAGATACATGTATGACTTACTGAGACTGTATTTAGAAGCTTGTCCAGTAAGGCTAATATCTGGTAAACAACATACAGCATACACCACAAGCACTCATGCTCACAGACTAGAAACCCCCCACCCCACCCCAACCCCCCTCGGCTGGATTAGCCTGCTTACACTCCAGCTGGATTACACACCACTGCACACTCTGTATGATCACTTTACTGTTAAACAGATTCTCTCTCTTGCAAGTGTGCGCACACACACACACACACACACACACACACACAAAGTACCATTTTAATCCCAGGATTAGCTTTTCCTCTCCAGACATGTTCAGACACAAGCCAGAGTACAGAGACAGCTGTCAGTCAGCAGTTCTGAACTGATCTAAGGTCAGCGTTACAGACCTCACTTGCAATAACTAAACAGTAAAGCTGACTTCAGATGAGCGCAGACTGTACAATCTTAAAGGAATAGTTCAATTATTCGGTCTAATGCTACTAACAATCCCCATATTTATCAACAATCCCCGAGTAAGAATACTGGTCTAGGATCTGGCTTCATGTATTTCCATGCAGTATTAAATAAAAGGCATAAACTCTTCCTGGATCAGCATTCTTATTTGAAGAAGTTTGATCAATACAGGTCAATGAACACACCTGGTATCCATCCATCATTTGGTGTAATTCAAATAATGCTTATAGTTCACCAGCAACATTAGCATTACTAACAGAAGCAATCCTTTAAATGGGAATAATTAGCACTGTGTGACTGGTCACACAGTGGACACAGTACTGAATAAACATTTTCCTATAAAGGACTAAAGGTTTAAATATCAGCGCAGAAGCCTGAGCGTGGAATAATAACACGGAGCTCAGTGCTGCAGTAAGTTTTGGGCGGAAGAACAGAGCTGCGGTCAGAGCCCATAAACGGTCACCAATCTGCAGCTGTTTCCTCATCAGCTCCCCCAGAGGCAGACAAAACACCCACAGTGACAGCCAGGGGGCAGCATACAACCCCCCAAGAACAACCTCTGCTTCTTCTAACTCACTGAATGTACAAGCTGCTGTTATTACACAGAACAGAGAGGTCAGGCACAGAGTGGGATTATATCTACTGTATAACATACATGCACACACACACACACACACACACACACAAATGCACACACACACGCACATGCACGCGCGCACGCACACACACAAACGCACACACACACTCACAGGCGCACACACACACACACGCGCGCACAGTGATCAGCTCTGTCTTGTAGTGATCCACTCTGTTCTGTTTCAATGACCCCCTCTGTCCTGTGGTGCTTTATTTGTCCTATGTTCAGATGACGTGAACCGTCTGTCCTGTTGTCTGACAACCTTCTGTCTCCAGTGGCCTGATGACCAGTTCTGTCTTGTGGACTGATGTCTCTCTCTGTCCTGCGGTCTGCTCACCCACTCTGTCCTATAGTCTGATTACATGCTTTATTCACAGTCTGATGTCCCTTTCTGTCCTGTGGTTTGATGTCCCGCTCTGTCTTGCAGTCTGATGACCTGCTCTGTCCTACAGTCTGAACACTCTCTCTGTCTTATGGTCTGATGACCCGCTCTGTCCTGTGGTGTGATCACCAGCTCTGTCCTGTGGTCTGATCACCTCCTCTGTCTGTGGTTTCATGACACCATCTGCCTTGTGGTATGATGACTTGCTCTGTCCTGTGGCCTGATAACCTGCTCTGTTCTGTTGTCTGAAGACCTGCTCTATCCTATGGTCCGATGACATGGTCTGCCTGCTTGTCTGATGATCCGCTGTCTAGTGGCCTGATGACCCTCTCTATCCTGCAGTCTAATGACCTGCTCTATCCTGTGGTCTGATAACTCGCTATATCCTGCTGTCTGATGACACCTTCTGTCCTGTGGTGTGACGACCCCCTCTGTCCTGTGCTCTGATGACCCGCTCTGTACTGTGGTCAGGCTGCGAGACAGAACAGCAGGGAGCCAGTGGAGGATAGAGCAGGGTAGAATATGCACCATTCACAGTCTTTCACTATTGCAGTCCCACAACAAACAGGTGTTCCATTTCTCACACACACACACACACACACACACACACACACACACACACACACACACACACACACACACACACACACACACACACAAACTCTCTCTCTCCCCCTGCCTGTCCTGTCGTGCATGTGTGTGTGTGTGTGTGTGTGTGTGTGTGCTGTTAGCAGCTGTAGATGTAATTAGCCGCAGGGTGGTGCAGGCTGTGTGTGAAAAGTTTGGCTGAAGGAGAAATTGTGGGGGGGGCATCAATTATTTATGGGGGGGCCACACAGAAAATGACAAAACTATACCCACAACGCACTGTCTGACCAGCACACACACACACACACACACACACACACACACACACAGACAGAGACAAGTGTATCTGATTCTGGATTTATAAATATAAATATAAATAAATACTCAATTTTTCTATAAACAATCATTTTAGTCATTTGAGTGAACTTCCATAAAATTTTCAGCTCTTACAAAAATATAGTACCAATCTAATGTTTGGGGTCACACAACAACACATACTTTTGTCTCTGAAGAAACTTCTATTTTCTAGGCATTTTGAGAATAAAATACACAAATGCTGCTGCTCCAGAAAGTCAATCTTCTACGGTAGAATGATAAAGAATGACATTGTCACTACTTTTTAACCCTTTAGTTTTGGTGTCTCACACAAGTAGTTGACAGTGAGCTGAAAGGTCTTAGCTGTTTTCTATCCACCTGAAGTTTAAACATATTTCATGGGGGGTATCATTATGGAATAAGGTGGATGAAATTCCAAAGGAAAGAAATGAAAAATGAAAGAAAAATGAAAGAAATTTCAAAGGAAAGAAAATGAGACTTACCTGGTTGATTAAATTCATGTGGTGGTGAGGGAGCATAGACGAGAGGAGAAAGAGAAGAGAGATATGTGTATTAAAACACAAATACAGACTCAGTTCTGCATACAATCACACCTTTGATTACCTGCTGACAGCTAATTAATGAACTGATTAATAATTACACAAATTAATCATTTTTAAACCAGGACAATCTGGACTGAAATCAAATTATTTACAAAAGACAAATTACAATAAGATTTTTACACCTGGTTCACATTCTAGGATTTAATACAAAACCTACTGGTACCGGACCTGATCACAGCAGCTGTTTATATAAAAAGAATACCCATAACCTCCTGTTAATACAGCATACCTACAACCTCCTGTAATACAGTGTACCTACAACCTCCGGTTAATACAGCGTACCCACAACCTCCTGTAAATACAGCGTACCAATAACCTCCTGTTAATACAGTGTACCTATAACCTCCTGTTAATACAGTGTACCCATAACCTCCTGTTAATACAGTGTACCTATAACCTCCTGTTAATACAGTGTACCCATATCTTCCTGTTAATACAGTGTACCCATATCCTCCTGTTAATACAGTGTATCCATAACCTCCTGTTAATACAGTGTACCTACAACCTCCTGTTAATACAGTGTACCCATATCCTCCTGTTAATACAGTGTACCCATAACCTCCTGTTAATACAGCGTACCTACAACCTCCTGTTAATACAGTGTACCCATAACCTCCTGTTAATACAGCGTACCCATAACCTCCTGTTAATACAGTGTACCCATAACCTCCTGTTAATACAGTGTACCTACAACCTCCTGTTAATACAGTGTACCCATAAGCTCCTGTTAATAGTGTACCTACAACCTCCTGTTAATACAGTGTAACCATAACCTCCTGTAAATACAGCGTACCTATAACCTCCTGTTAATACAACGTACCTATAACCTCCTGTTAATTCAGTGTACCCATAGCCTCCTGTTAAAACAGTGTACCCATAACCTCCTGTTAATACAGTGTACCTATAACCTCCTGTTAATACAGTGTACCCATAACCTCCTGTTAATACAGTGTACCCATAACCTCCTGTTAATACAGCATACCTATAACCTCCTGTTAATAGTTTACCTATAACCTCCTGTTAATACAGTGTACCTATAACCTCCTGTTAATACAGTGTACCCATATCCTCCTGTTAATACAGTGTACCTATAACCTCCTGTTAATACAGAGTACCTATAACTTCCTGTTAATACAGTGTACCCATATCCTCCTGTTAATACAGTGTACCCATAACCTCCTGTTAATACAGTGTACCCATAACCTCCTGTTAATACAGCGTACCTATAACCTACTGTTAATACAGTGTACCCATAACCTCCTGTTAATATAGTGTACCTACAACCTCCTGTTAATACAGTGTACCTATTACCTCGTGTTAATACAGTGTACCTATAACCTCCTGTTAATACAGAGTACCTATAACCTCCTGTTAATACAGTGTAC
>BRDA01047825.1:0-23959 GCA_036984385.1 Crenuchus spilurus | reverse complement strand
GAAGTGGTAATAATGTAAACGTACATAAAGTGTCGGTGCACAGTGAC
Organism: Crenuchus spilurus; assembly: GCA_036984385.1. Classification (NCBI taxonomy): domain Eukaryota; kingdom Metazoa; phylum Chordata; class Actinopteri; order Characiformes; family Crenuchidae; genus Crenuchus; species Crenuchus spilurus. The sequence continues at coordinate 23,912 of BRDA01047825.1, read as the reverse complement.
AAACTTCCTTCAGAAAACACAACAGGAATTTCTGAAAGTTGGGAAACAGTAAAGTTATTTGTGGAGATTCTTTATTGGTGGATGATGCAGCATTGGGTTCAAGTCTGCTTGTCTTTTTCACACAGACTGAGGTTTATTCTAAATTTCATTGCCATTTCTTCGTTAGTATTAAAGTTATTTACCATTGTTTGGGTAACAAATCAAATGGGACAGCCTGTAGTAAGTATATCTATTTGAAAGATAATGGAAGAAGGAAATTTTCATTACTGTACTACACACTTAATAATTTGACTTCCAGCTTTATACACTAGGGAGCAGTGAGCATACACATACTGGAAGCAATGGGCAGCCACATCTATGGCGTCTGGGGAGTCGTTGGGGGGTTAGGTGCCTTTCTCAAGGGCGGTTCAGTGGTGTCCTGTTGTTTCAGAGGACTTAACCTTTCAGGCCCATAACCAGTTCTCTATCCTTTAGACCCTGAGGTGGCATTAAGTTGTCCTATTATACTAAATTAACAACCATGACACAGAGGAGAAGAGTTTACTCAGCCATTCATTTTGTATAACAGGACAACTGAAAGCCTCTTATACCCCAGTTGCGGCACCTTTAGGCCTTTTGTGTATTTATGTGTACAAAGAAAGCTTGATTGTTATGGTTAACATAGTTAAAATGGTTGGTTAACATTATGACTACCCCTGGTTAGGAGTGAACTCAGTCACAGATGCCATGTTTGATTGGGCTTGCTGCATGTATAAATACGTGAATCAGTTGTATTGGAGTGTAAAACCATCATCTTAGACAAAGGATGTGATGTGACTGATGCTTAGAAGGACATGGTAATAGGGTACCAGGTGAAGCATGGTGGTGGTAGTATCACTAACTTTGTGGGATGTTCTAATGGACTTGAGTGCCTCCCAATGGCACGACAGTGGTGCCCCATGGGCCACTGATGCCAGAGAGAAAAAACAACACTGACAAGTGGTACAGAGCAGTTGATGCACCACAGTGGACCAGTTACCCTCTCTAATGAACAGGAAAATGTCAGGCATCACTCCAAGGGTGGTTATTCCCACTACTACTGTGTGTAGTTGGACATAATATTCTGATATGATCAACTTCATAGGTGTGCCATTATACAGAATTGGTTGACACTTGCCAAACAGTCGGAAAAGAGTATTTCACTTCTCCAGTGTATACAGTACAGTCTTCTTATATTAAATCTTTTTGTCATGGACAGTTCACCAGAAAATCTTTTCATTTGACTCACTCTAAAAGCTGGTGCCATTGCACAAGTCACCACTCCATCACTGCAACAAGACAAATTTATTAGCTGTAACTGTGGCAGTGACCATGGTGGTGTGGAGATTAGGAGACAAGAAGCAGGTTAAATCCAAACGTGAAGGTTTATTTACTACAATAAAACAAAAACTACACGGACACAGTGATGAAAAGCTCCACAACACCAAGCTCTAACATACAATGAACAACGAAGACAGAGCACATCAGGGAAGGTTTTTGTACTAGGCATGGACATGACACAAGCACATGGCTGACAAACATGCAGGGAGACCACAGCTGCTGGGGTGTGACCAACATTTAGAAACTATTTATACTGCAGCTGCTTTCAATTTTTTTTTCTAATTTAAGTTTGATTTATTAATATTGCCAATTTTATCCCCTTCTCAATGTAGCAGTAGCCAATTAGTCCATCTCATCCATTTGGACTCTCCCCATCACTTTGCACTGTCCCTGACTCTAGGAGGGTGAAGACAAGCACAGGCCTCCTCTTCTGCATGTGATGTGGCCACCACATCTTTTTGAACTACCGCTAATACACCGTCACTGTGGAGTCAATGTGCTCAGAGGAAAGTGCAGGGTCTTTAGTTTCGAATGGAGTATGCCTGAGTCAGCGGACATTATAATGTGAGAGTGATGGGGAGAGAGAGCGCCATCTACCCGCCCAGAGAGAGCACTGCCAATTTTGCTCTCTTGGGCCCCGGCTGTTGATGGCAAACAGCATGACCAGGATTCAAACTCACGATTCTCTGGTCATTGTGTCTTAGCCTGCGGAGCCACTCGGGGCCCATGTTTGTGTTGATTTAGCCCAAATTTATGCAAGAAATGAGTAACACAGAAGCAATGAGATTACTTTTCCATGTGATAATGAGTAAAGCAATCTCATTATAAATTTAGAGGAGTAATTATTCATTTTCAACAGATCACTTTTGAGTAATGACCCCAACTCTGTTACTGGGGCATTCACCTGGAAAAAGTAATACAATTTAACAAAGAACAGCTAATCTTTCAACTGTTACAATCAACAGAAAAGTCTTTATGTTCTGACATGAAACTGATAATGTCATTCTGTATCACTGTAAACACACTCTATGTACAAAAGTATTGGGGCACATACTCATTTTTTCTGAAATGGAGGGTATTAAAAAGAATTTGTACTGCTTTTGATGGAGTAACTGTCTCTACTGTCCTGGGAAGACTTTCTACTAGATTTTGGAGAATTGCTGTGAGAATTTGATTGCATTCAACCACAAGAGCATCAGGATGATCACCACCTCACCTCCTCCCCACACTGTAGTGCCTCATCCCAAAAGTACTGGATGATGCAGAGAACACAGATCCACAATCTTGAAGGGCTTTATAGCCCTCTAGCACACCTGGCATTAGAGATGATGCTAGTAGTTTCTCCAGAGAGTCCTGTTTTATTGGCAGTACTTCTCTACAGTGACTAGACAAGCTGTGTGTGTGTTTGTACATCTGTGTCAGCTTCAAAAAGCTGAATGAATTCATGAGTAGGGGTGTCCACAAACTTTTGGACATATAATGTATTTTGACCTTTAATTACAAAATAAACTGGTTCTGTTTTATAAGCAAGCTAAACAAAAAAAAATCATGTACAATACTTTGTATTCATATATTCATGCATCAACATATAGCATCCTAGTGGAATTCTTTCATTCCACCTTAAATGGTGCAGCTGTTCCATTCTGGCATTTAAGGTGGAATGGGGGAATTCTAATAAGAATCATAACAATATAGAAGCTGTGTTTGAACTCATTGAACTTCATTATTTACAGTCACTTTCTACTACATGTCTGACTTTCATTTAGCCATAAGTGCCACAAAAGATTAGAAATGGGGATTTAGAGTCAAGATGAGTGTTTAGAAGCTCTTGGAGCATTGCTGTGAGGATTTGATTGCGTACATCCATGACCCAACTCTCCTCAAAATGTCCTTGGATTGAGCAGAGAACACAGGTCAATGTTGGGGGATTTATAACCCTCTAGCCTACACCTGGCATTAGCCATGGTGCCAACAGGTTCTTCAGAGAGTCTTGTTCTATTGGCAGTACTTCCCTACAGGGCCTAGACAAGCTGTGTGCATGCATTTGTACATAAAAGTAATTGAATGCATTCATTAGTAGGGGTGTCCACAAACCTTTGGCCATATAATCTACCTTGTTTTTCAGATCGTTCAGGTTTACAGCAGCAGCTGACTGGCCACTGAGTCATTTTTAGCGAATCTTGAGTAAGTGTTTAACAGTCAGCTGAAATAAATAAGAAGTCTCAGCGCTGAGCATTGTTAAAGAGCGAACCGAGTGTGAGCGCTTGTGCAGAGCCTGCGAAATGACTAAAACAGGAGCCTTTTGACGGCCAATTAGTCTGAAGATGTCCCTCATTAGAAAGCCACGCGTCGAGCACGTCTCCCTTAAATGTTCATTATATGCTAAAAACTCACAAAGTATAGCAAATACGCTACATCTGCTACAGTTATGATGATGATTCACCACTTGGTGTTGATATTACCATCCCCCATCACCACCCCCACCCCCAGCCCCCACCCCTCCTGATTTTGCCTTGGCCTCTCACAGCTCATTGCTGTGCAGTGTGTAGGTGTATGTGTGTGGGAGAGGGCAAATTCTGTTCATGTTAGGATTTGAGGCTTGGACGTGTCAGGTACACTGTTTTTTTCCATTTGGATTGTGAAAGAGAAGCAGCATTGTTGGCTGATGTTACCATGAGAGACACAAAGCTCTGCCTCTCAGCACAATCACAGCCTGCAAAGCCTTAATTCGCCAAAGCCTTCAGCAAACGCTGGGCAAAAAAAATGTCTTCGGCACAATCCGGTAGATGGCTGCTGGAAATGTAGGCTGAATGGCTTCGAGTGTGCCACGATTGAGAGCTGGCGTGACATATAGTAACAGCATTTCACACAAAGACAAAGAGAGAGATCACGATGTTATTGTGCTTTGTACGTCCGTGAACGTGTGATGACGTGACCTCGTGCTACGTGGCGTTGTACGCGTATGTGTGAAGACATCTGCAGGAGGAATGTGTGTCGTTGGCTCTGATTTAAGGATGGTAGGCTTCTAATGGGTCGACAAGCATGTGTGACATCACTGATTGCATCAGTAAATCTGCATAATTCATTCAGCTCAAGCCCCGTATTGCTCAAATGTGACTCTTCGATGGCTTCTCCAGTTCTCCTTAGGAGAAACAGCATGACACAAGCTACTTCTGGCCCAGATGAACATTATAATAGTCATTCACAGCAGCACAACTGAGAAGGCTCTTAGTCTTGGATGAGAAGTGAGAGCTCATATTGAGATTCCTGTCTTGTCATGAGCTTGTTATTTTGGCAAATCTGAGCACAGTGTGAGCTGTGTGTGAAAAAAGCTCAAGAAGAGACACAAGCGAGGTTATGAGGGCTGAGCTGCAGGACACTTAAGCTGACATCTCCAGACGATCTTATTGTTATTTAAGAGAAACTACTGAATTCTTTAGTTTTTTCCCTTTTTATTTGCTCTGGGGTGTTGGACATATCTGAATAATATATCACACAGCTTAGAGTTTCAATTAGAATTACAGTATCAGTCAAAAGTCTAGACACCTTCTAGAACATTCATTTAAAAATGTTCTGTATTGTAGATTAATACTAAAGTCATCTAAACTATGAATAAACACATCTGTAATTATTTAGTAAACAAACAAGTAAACAAACCAGAATATGTTTATATTTGACATTCTTCACAGTAGGCACCTCTTGCTTAGATGCAGCTTTCTTGGCATTTTCTCAGTCAGCTTTATGAGGCAGTCACCTGGAATGGCTTTCAGTTAACAGCTGTGTCTTGTCAAGAGTTCATGACTTGCATTTCTTGCCTCTTGATGTGTTTGAGACATCAGTTGTGTGTCTACTTTGAAGTCAAATCTAAAACATGTTTTGGTTTGTTTAACACTTTTAAGTTTACTACATGATTCATGTGTTCACTCAGAGTCTGGATGACTTAAGTTCATAATTTAAAATAAAATAATAAATAATAAAAAAAAAACATATTGAATGAGAAGGTGTCCACATTTTTGACTGTTACTGTATGTGTAGATCTCAATTAGAATTTCAGTAGCGCTGTAACTTTATTAAAATCAAACTAGAATTGACCTGAGAACGTTGATAGAATTAGAACTCTCTTAGACCTTGAACTCATTATAATGAGAAGTCCATTAGCCTAGGTTGATGCAAAGATAGATGGATGGGCAGACAGACAGACAGACAGACTGATTGTGCAAAAGAAACAGAGTACAGTGATGTTATATAAATATCAGAAATCTACACAGAAAATCTGCCAGTGTTAACACTGAGAGTGTTACATTTTGACACCCTCAGTGTTAATTTAACTCTAATAGTGTTGATTTAACACTGGCAGATTTACTGTGTAGTATCTCATTACAAGAGACAACATCACAAGTGTCTTACCTGGACTGAGCAGAACCAGAACTGGACTGTTACTCAGTACAAAGTCCTCTGTTTACATTTCATTAGTAAATCAGCTGCTAGAGTCTGGAGGAAGAGTGGAGAGACACACAATACAAGGTGTCTGAAGTCCAGTGTGCAGGTTCTGCAGTCTGTGATGGTTTGGGCTGCTGGTGTTGGTCCACTGTGTTTAGTCCAAAGTCAACACAGCTGAAATTTTACAGCACTTCATGCTTCCATCTGCTGACGAGCTTTATGGAGATGCCCAGCAGCTGCCAACAGTGCCAACACTACTACTGACCCTCACATTACTGTGACTGACTGAGCTATAAGTCACACTGATCAACATTAAAACAACAAAAGGCTGAAATATAATGAGTATAATCTGGCAACAGTTTGTCCAACAGCAAAATCATTTGAGGTTGGATCATGGATGAGTCAATTGAAATTGTTATTAAACGGCATCATAATTAGAATCATTAGAACAATCATTCAAATCAGAGTGTGAGTTACATAATCAACAGAATTCCAGCATAATTTGAATTAGAATTCCAATAGAATGAGAACTGCATAAAATCAAACCCCCCCTGTAATTTGAAGTGGGGCCACATTAAAGTTTGTATTCTGTTGATTTACTGCTGTGATAGTGATGATCACTGGGCTCTTTTAGTGCAGCTTAGAGCTGTGTGATGAATGCAGGGCACTCAGTCCTGTGTCCTTGCATGGATCCTACATTAATTCAGCTCATGTCCTTGTGCACTGTTCCACCCAACCTTACCTGAACTGCATGTGGTTTTAAATACGTGTTGTGCTGCTGTTCCAAAAGGAGTGAATGGTTTAGTCTAGACTTTTATTCTTGTTCGTGTATTAGACTATATTTTTTAATTATATATTACCTGATAAGTAGGTTATAGAGCTGTGTGTACATAAGACACTAGATAGCTGTGAGGATTTGATTATGTGAAACCACAACAGCATTACTGAGGTCAGTACCACTCCACTGCAACTCATCCCAAAGGTCATCAATCTGGAGAACACAGTTCCATTGCCCTGCAGCCCAATGCCATGGGGCTTTATACCTTCTTACTGACTATTTGCATTGGTGACTTTAGGCTCATGTGCAGCTGCACCTCAGCATCCCATTTGATTGGTGATGTTTCTCTATAGACGTTGCATAAGAAGTTACATATGATGTACTAGACAATCTGGAGGGACTCTGTTACATGTAACATTTTGTTCTTCTGTCTCATGTCATCTAGAAGATGATGGCTGAGTATTGGTTCCTCTCAGTGTTTCTTTTTCGAGTTTCAGTTTTGTCCTCTGGTTTCATGATTTTTGGTTCTTCCTCATACTCTTATTGATTTTTTTTGCTTTTGGGCAGTGGTTCCTTTTGGCGGTTCTTCATCATGTTCTTAGGAAGTTGTTCCATTTAAGTCTTGGTTCCTCTTTGTGGTTCTTCATCATTTTCTTAGAAAGTTATTCCATTTACATTACATTTACATTTGAGGCATTTAGCAGACGCCAAAGCGACTTACAGCTGGGGGTTAGGTGCCTTGCTCAAGGGCACTTCAGTCATGACCTGCCCAGGGATCGAACCGGCGACCTTCAGGTCACCAGACCAGATCCTTGACCACTAGGCCACGGCTGCCCCCAGTTTAAGTCTTGGTTCCTCTTTGTGGTTCTTCATCATGTTCTTATGAAGTTATTCCAATTGAATCTTGGTTCCTCTCAGTGGTTCTTCCACATGTTCTTAGGAAGTTATCCCATTTGAGTCTTGGTTCCTCTGAGAGGTTCTTCCTCATGTTCATAGGAAATTATTCCATTTGAGTCTTGGTTCCTCTGAGAGGTTTTTCCTCATGTTCTTAGGAAGTTTTTCAGTTTGAGTCTTGCTTCCTTTTGGCGGTTCTTCCTCATGTTCTTAGGAAGTCATTCCATTTGAGTCTTGGTTCTTCTTGGTGGTTCTTCCTCATGTTCTTTGGAAGTTATTCAATTTGAGTCTTGGTTGCTCTGAATGGTTCTTCCCCATGTTCTTAGGAAGTCATTCCATTTGAGTCTTGGTTCTTCTTGGTGGTTCTTCCTCATGTTCTTAGGAAGTTATTCAGTTTGAGTCTTGCTTCCTTTTGACGGTTCTTCCTCATATTCTTAGGAAGTCATTCCATTTGAGTCTTGGTTCTTCTTGGTGGTTCTTCCTCATGTTCTTTGGAAGTTATTCAATTTGAGTCTTGGTTGCTCTGAATGGTTCTTCCCCATGTTCTTAGGAAGTCATTCCATTTGAGTCTTGGTTCTTCTTGGTGGTTCTTCCTCATGTTCTTAGGAAGTTATTCAGTTTGAGTCTTGCTTCCTTTTGACGGTTCTTCCTCATATTCTTAGGAAGTCATTCCATTTGAGTCTTGGTTCTTCTTGGTGGTTCTTCCTCATGTTCTTTGGAAGTTATTCAATTTGAGTCTTGGTTGCTCTGAATGGTTCTTCCTCGTGTTCTTAGGAAGTTATTCCATTTGAGTCTTGGTTCCTCTGAGAGGTTCTTCCTCATGTTCATAGGAAATTATTCCATTTGAGTCTTGGTTCCTCTGAGAGGTTTTTCCTCATGTTCTTAGGAAGTTATTCAGTTTGAGTCTTGCTTCCTTTTGGCGGTTCTTCCTCATGTTCTTAGGAAGTCATTCCATTTGAGTCTTGGTTCTTCTTGGTGGTTCTTCCTCATGTTCTTTGGAAGTTATTCAATTTGAGTCTTGGTTGCTCTGAATGGTTCTTCCTCATGTTCTTAGGAAGTCATTCCATTTGAGTCTTGGTTCCTCTGAGAGGTTCTTCCTCATGTTCATAGGAAATTATTCCATTTGAGTCTTGGTTCCTCTGAGAGGTTTTTCCTCATGTTCTTAGGAAGTTATTCAGTTTGAGTCTTGCTTCCTTTTGGCGGTTCTTCCTCATGTTAAAATTATTCCATTTGAGCCTTGGTTTCTCTGACTGGTTCTTCCTCATTTGGCGGCATGGTGGCTTAGTATTTAACACGTTCGCCTCTCAGCGCTGAGGTCTTGGGTTCGAGTCCACATCTGTGCAGAGTTTCCATGTTCTCCCCATGTCTGCGTGGGTATCCTCCATGGACTCTGGATTCCTCCCACAGTCTAAAAACATTTTGGTTCCTCTGAGAGGTTCTTCCTCATGTTCTTAGGAAGTTATTCCATTTAAGTCTTGGTTCCTCTGTGGTTTTTGATCATGTTCTTAGGAAGTATCCCATTTGAGTTTTGGTTCCTCTGAATGGTTCTTGCTCATGCTCTTTTTGAGTTTTTACTATTAAGTGTTTGTTCCTTTCGTGGTTCTTACTCTGGTTTTCAGACATTTCTTCATTTGAGTCTTCATTTCAGTGAGTCTTCCTCATGCTCTTAAGAGGTTTCCCCTTTTCAGTCTTGGTTCCTTTCAGTGGTACTACCTCATGTTCTTAGTGAGCTGTTACCATTGGCTTGCTCAGTGTGGGCTTGGAACCACACTGAAACATACTATACAAATACATCTGAATAGAATTAAATGGATAGTCTTATGGGCAGCTGCAGGACTGCACTGCATCTTTAGTTTATGTCTGTTTTACTGAATACTAAATAACATCTTCCTAATGTAAAGATTATAGGTGTACACTCCAGAGCATCATAGAGACACGTCGAAAGGAACAAACACACAGGATGTTCCAGCTGGATTCATAACCTTGAGACTGGTGCACATTCAGTCACATGGCTTTTGTTCAGAGGCTGAACACCCTTCTACGCCTCCGTGCACATCCTTTTCTTGGATCTCCCACTCAACATGCACTAATTCTCTACTGCTGTAACTCTCGCTCTGCTCTCTAATGTAATCACTGTCTGATTTTTCACTCTTACTTCATGTTCCTTGGATTCTAGATTATGTGCATCATTAAGTATCCTTATGTGTAATGAATATGAGAATTACTGCAACAAAGTGTAGAAGTGTTGTTCTGCTGTCTGCTGTTTAGCTGCAGCTGTTGGTAAGTGAATGCTAAGCATCTCAAGTCTCATGTTTTTTTAGGGTGACAGGGTGTCTCAAAACTAAGGAAATACATATAAAAGTGTACATTTTAGACATATTGTGGAGGAAAACTTGTTAGATCTTGTCCCCAGCATGGCAGCCACCTTGAATACTGCCACCTTGGATTCTTAATTAGAAAGGTACAGTGATGCTTGAAAGTTTATGAACCTTTGGAACCCTTTCAGAAGTTTTTATATTTCTGTAACAGAAAACATCAGATTTTCACACAAGTCCTAAAAGTACATAAAGAGAACCCATTTAAACCAATGAGACACAAATATTACACTATGACATATTTGTGAGAGGTAAAAGTGTGTGAATCTTTGCTTTCAGTGTCTGGTGTGACCCCCCACCTTTACAGCAATAACTGCAACTAAACGTTTGCGGTAACTGTTCTTTAACCATTCTTTGTTAGAATGACTTGTGTGTTTAGGGTCGTTGTCTTGCTGCATGACCCACCTTCTCTTGAGATTCAGTTCATGGACAGATGTCCTGACGTTTTCTTTAGAATTCTCTGATATAATTCACAATTCGGCGGCACGGTGGCTTAGTGGTTAGCATGATCGCCTCTCAGCGCTGAGGTCTTGGGTTCGAGTCCACATCTGAGCAGAGTTTCCATGTTCTCCCCGTGTCTGCGAGGGTTTTCTCCGGGGTCTTCGGTTTCCTCCCACAGTCCGAAAACATGGAGGTCAGGTGAATTGGCTACTCTAAAAATGTCAGTGTGTGTATGTATGTATGTGTTCACCCAGCGATGGACTGGCGCCCTGTCCTGAGCTTAGTTGAATAGTGTATTGCCCTGCCCTGTGCCCAGTGAGGGGGTAGGGGACTAACCGCTACCCTGATAAGCATTAAGCGGGTGGGATAATGGATGAATGAATTCACAATTCATTGTTCCATCAATGATGACAAGCCGTCCTGATGCAACAAGACAGGCACAAACCTGATACTACCACCACCATGTTTCACAGATGAGATAAGGTTCTTATGCTGGAATGCAGTGTTTTTCTTTATCCACACATAACACTTTTCATTTAAACCTAAAAGTTCTGTTTTGGTCTCATCCATCCACAAAACATTCTTACATTAGTCTTCTGACTTGTCCACATGATCTTTAACAAACTGCTTAAGTGCTCCACAAAGAGATACTCTTCAGTCTGTGTGTGACTGTGTTTGAACAGTCAATGGGAGTATGTTCAATCACCTTGGTCCCTGGACACAAAAGAAGGGTGGCGGGTCAAGACAAACCGTACTGGTAGCTCAAAGGGTTTGAGGTGCAACTCGAGGCTTGACCATTAACATTAGATAGAGAGGGGCTGGTCCATTTTTTGCTTTGTAGATGAGCATCAGGGTTTTAAATCTGATGTGAGCAGCTACAGCAAGCAAGTGAAGTGAACGCATTAGTGAAGTGATATGAGATAACTTGGGTTGATTGAAGACCAGGTGAGCATCTGCATTCTGGATCAGCTGCAGGGGTCTGATGTCTCACATAGGAAGACCAGCCAGGAGTGAGTTGCAGAAGTCAAGTCTTGAGATGACAAGAGACTGGACAAGCACCTGGGTGGAAAATGACAGCTGGTCGTCTAGAATCACACCAAGGCTTCTTTCTTCTTGAGACGGTATAACAATGGAGTTCTCAAACAGGAGAGGAAATCACTAGAACTAAAAAAGCTTTGTCTTGCTAGGGTTGAGCTTCAGGTGGTGGGTTGTGATCCATGTAGAGATGCCTGCCAAACATGTCAAAAAGTGGTTGGGTACCTGAGTGGATAGCTGTGTCATCAGCATAACAGTGGTAAGAGAATCCATGAGAAGAAATTACTGCATTAAGAGAATGACTGTAAAGTGAGAAAACAAGAGGAACCAGTACTGAGCCTTGTGGGACACCAGTGGAGAGCTTGCATGGAGCGGATGTGGACCCACTCCATGTCACCTGGTAGGACTGTCCCTCTAAATATGATCTGAACCATTTCCACACAGAGTCAGTGATCCCAAGGTTAGAGAGCATTGACAGGAGAATGGTTGAGTGTGTCAAAGGCTGCAGAAAGGTTAAGAAGGACAACAATCTACCACAGTCTGGCAGATCTAACTGTCTTCAATTTCTTAGTCACAGCTATCAGGGCAGTTTCAGTGTAGTGTACAGGTTTGAAGGCAAACTGGTAGGGGTCCTGGAGTTGGTTCTGGGAGAGAAAAACAGCTAGTTATAGACAACACAGTTTATTTAAGAATTTTTGAGAGAAAAGACGAGTCATATTGGTCTGTAGTTGCTGCTACCATGTTGCTATCATTCATATAACAACATGGTAATTCTGGACATGCCAGTGAAGGATTAGAGGCCCAGGAATGTGTGAAAATGCCAAAACATTTTGTCTCTATAAACAAAGAGCGCTCACATGAACAAAGACTTCAAACCACTCACCTCACACATATCTCAAGAATATTCAATGTGGAAATGAGTGACTCGGTAAAACACCTCATATTTGTTAAGCTTTAGAAATAAAACCACATATAATTTCTAAAAACTGTAATGAGCAGTGTGTAGCCAACACCTCTGTTTATTCAGTTCTGAGCTCAAAGTCTTGGCTAGAAATGTTTAGAGTGTTTTTCACAATATATCAGCACATCTGAAAACAGGTTTTTGGAAAGTCTAAGTTTATGGCAGATTTAATTAGAATATAAATTTATGACACTCTTCCTGTTTTGACACTGTTGTTGCTGAGTTTTTGCTGAACAAAAGCCTGTGTAACACTTTGGATAAAAATAATTTTAGATGTGTGTAATTTGTAAAAAAAAAAAAAAAAAAAAGTCAAGGCATATCAGACTACATCAGAGTGTCTGAAAACCCCTCAGACAAAGGTTTCCCCCTTTACAGCTTGAATCACCATCTGTAACATCATTTTATATGGCTGTTTTCTTTGCTTTGTTAAATATGATCTTAACTGGTTTTAACTTGAAATCACCATCATCAGACTCAAGCAGCAATGCATTTTTTGACTTTTTACTGCAAACCACTCTCTACTTCCTCTCACTGTGCTGTGCTTTTTCATGCCATTGGCCTAATTATATATTCATTATCTTTCCCCTGTTGTAATCTCTTTATCTCATATGAGCCCACATGTCATGTATAAGCACATGAATATCCACAATGTGAGCTTGTGTTCTATTTAAAGGTTCTTTTTGTTAGCTGTAATAGCAGGTAATAGATTGTTGGATTCATTATTGTGCTCTAGGTTGTGGTTGGAGGGTATTTGGAATTGGGTCATTGACAAAGTATGTGTATGTGATTTATTGTCCTGACTGCAGGATTCTGGCCACTGCTGGAGCTCACATGAACATCCCGGTGGATCTGAGGACTCTGAGAGCAGTACGAGTCCTGAGGCCTCTCAAACTAGTCTCAGGAATCCCCAGTGAGTAGCTCCAACTAGTCTCGCCAGTTTTCATCGAGGAGCTCAAACGAGCCACAGGAATTCTCACCGAGCGGGCTCATTCCACAGTTTCTTTCATTAATAACAATTACATCCTGCTCACTATAAATAGCCTGCCTTAGAATATCTTACCATTGATCTCGCTAATAAGCTGGCCGCCTTCATCAGCAGCCAAACAGAAGGACGAATGACTGTCCTTTAATTTCAGGTCCTAATTGCGTTCATGTATTCACAAAGGCATTACTACGCTATTGAGTTAAGGATGATATTTTGTCTGATTATCATTCTTTAAATAAATCCTCTACATTTTACAACTTAAAAAATAATTAATTATACCTTAATAATGAAATAATATTCATTATACCATCCTTAAATAATGTAATTAATCTAATAATGTAATTAATAAAGTAATACCTTAAAATGTTAAGGTAAAATTAGACATTTTTTAATTAATAATTTTTTTTAAGGAGCAACACCACAGACTGTCCGCCTTAATCTATAAAACCCTGATTTGACATGTTTACCTTTTGAAAACCTCTTATTAATCCATGTTTTAAAATATTCAGAGAAGATTAATTAAAGAATTATTAAAGGTTTGGATACCGTGTCAAAAAAAAATTTAAGGGGACAATAATGGAGTCTGTAATGAAATTAAGGGTCTGTTGATGGGGCTTAAAGGTTTTCACATAATTTCAAGGGTAAATTAATATTATACGTTATGAATAGTGAAAAACAATAAAGCAAACATTGTTTTGAGTTTCTATATTTGAAAATATCTTGAATGCACATGGGTGTGTGCATTTTCTTATACTACATGTTTATATATATATATATATATATATATATATATATATATATATATATATATATATATATATATATATATATATAAACATGTCTGCCATATATACATGTTGTGGTGAAGCTTGCAGTAATGAGGTCTTGAAGCAGCAGCTGTGAGTGTAACCCCCTCTGACATCATGTGTCAGGTTTGCAGATCGTTTTGAAGTCCATCATCAAAGCGATGGTGCCTCTGCTACAGATTGGCCTCCTCCTTTTCTTCGCTATCCTGATGTTCGCCATCATCGGCCTGGAGTTCTACAGTGGGAAGCTGCACCACACCTGCCTGCCTACTCCCAACATCCTTGGTTAGAGACCCCCTATTGCCATTCATTTCATTTACTGTATTGTTAGATATGACTTTCAACTAACTCATTTGTTTTTCAAAGGATCTGTAATTGTAAACCCCTGATCACATGACCAAGCTTAACTATTAAATGTCTTTTCTTCCCTGAATAAAGGCAGCTAGACAAAATTTGGTTTTTTAAAATCATGATTGGCTTAGATTTAAATGTTATAATTGTCATTTTCCAATATATTATACATAATAAAATAATACTGTGAAATAGGTATCATTTTTATTTAAATTCAAAAAGATAATCTGTCAAATTTTATATTTGTTACAAAAAATTGACTCATTTATGTGATGTTAATCAGTTTGATTTATAGCTCATGAAAATCTGAAATTATTAGAATTTGGAGTTTGAATAAATTACTATTGAAACTGTATCAACATAAAAAACTTCAAATATGTCACTAATATAAAATATACAACAGTTTATATTTTTTTAATTAAATTATAAACACAAGTGATATTTTTCATGAGATCCATTATAGTGTACTTACAATGTTGGTTTGTATTCTGTGCTGATGTGAGTGGTCCTCTTCACCTGTTTGTGCATTTAAATGAGTTGTAATAAGAAATATAATAACGATCAGTTGCACAGGATGATGAACAAAAGGATTTGTTACAGTCTGGTCAATCTCTTGTACCGCAGGCATATTATTCAGTTATTAATTTATGATTATTATTCAGAAACACATCGAGATCTCTCAGATTTCACAGTGATCCAGTTTGATAATAACTTATTCATCGAAGATACACTGAATACAGAAATGTAATGGATGTAACTATTTACACAGTAGTGGAATACATTTTATAAAAATAGCTCACCAAGCTTTTCAGGATGTCTTCCTTTGAAAATAACTCAAAGAAAAAAAACATCAATATTATCATACTTGCTTCAAATCCATGATCACTTTCCACAATTGATCCTGTATATCAAGACTTATTATTCACCTCCAAAAATGACTCTGGAACTAATGTTTTTAGCATGCCCTGACTCTGCAAAAAACAAGCATCCCCAAAACTGTAATTTACAGGAGATGGCACAAAGTTTTATTGTAAAGTTGGTGCAAAATATTATATTAAAGCAATTTTGGAGAATTTATAGAAGTCCAATCATCACAAAATTTTTCACACCATGTGAAGGATGTAGGCTGAGCTCAAATTATGGAGAAAATCAAAAAATTCAAGTTGCATTTTTGGACATCAACTATATATGAAAAGTTAACAGGAGAAGGAAAACACTTCCTTTGCATTTAATGGAAGTCAATAGAACCAGAGATCTTTCTAAGTTATTTTGGGACATTTCTTTTAGTCCAGTCATCATGAAATTTAACCACAACTCAAACTGACTCAAAATAAAAAATGTCAACAAAATTTACATATATTTGTTTTTGCAAATAAACTCTTGAAATATAACGTGTAATTGTATAAGATCTAGTTATGACCTGCTTTGCTCTTGTTGTGTTTGGCAGAAAATGAAACGGTGGATTCATCGGAGGTGGAGTTTGCATGTGGAGTGCGGAAATGTCCGGATAAATACGACTGCAATGGGACGTGGATTGGGCCAAACGACGGCATCACGCAGTTTGATAACATCCTCTTTGCAGTGCTCACAGTGTTTCAGTGTATCACCATGGAGGGCTGGACTGCAGTGCTTTACAACGTAAGCTTAAGTCATTCACATGTGCAATCTAGCTTAGTCCAGAACCTTTTTCCGGAAAGTGCTCAAACCTTGTTTAAGTAATTAAGCACTACTTGATAAAAAATACATCTTAATTAACTGTCTTTCTCCACATATCCACTGCCACTGCACTATCAAAGTTTATATCATAGCACAAAGCTTGTGGTTTGCAACTGATTATAATACTAGCATATGTCATGTAAAAATTCATTTGAACTCTGTTTATGCATGAAATATGAAAAATAATCTAACAATACAAATAGTCTATGAATTATACATTTAACACAAGCCTAAAAATGTTATTTACGTATGTGTCCACTCAGGTGGACAGCATGCACTTGAGCATTCAAATAAAAATCTTGTGTCTCATATTTATCTGGATAAAGATAATACAGGTACATTACCACTTGGTATTAAATATATATAGGATGATTCATTATGTCTGGTGTAGATGACATCATGGTTAACTGTAATTAATTTAATATATTTACAGAAAATTAATATGTGAACAACACAAGAAATACTGCACTTTGTTGCTTCATTTGTGCTCAGAATTGAACTCAATGACACTTTTCTTTGTAGAAGAAGTAGGTGCAGCTATTGACTGTTCTTCAGCCATTTTTCTTAACCATGTGTTTTATTGCAATTGCACTTACTGACCACCAGGTGACCCATTGTAGCATTTTAGTAACAGCCTCTAAATAGGTTAAATTTATGTTAAAATCAATTAAATGAGAGGATAGCGACTAATTAAAAAGCTGTCCACTGAAGTTTAGTAGTGTCTCAAAGCTAATGATACTAATATTTCTTCAGCGGATGATGTTTGTTTATGAGGGTGAGAGATCTGTTACACTGCGTCGAAACCTACACCAACACAAGTTCATCAGTCACTGTAGGAGGACGGATGGAGCTTTTGCAGTTATCTCATGCAGTGTCAGCTCTTCTGAATGTTTAAATCTGGAACTGCTTCATGTGCACTCGAAGGCCACTTCATTAGGTACACACAGCTTATATCTACACTCACTGTCTATTTTAGCTCCACTGATCATACAGGTCCACTTTGTAGGTCTACAATTACAGACTGTAGTTCATCTGCTTCTCTGTATACTTTATTACCCTGTTCTACAATGATCAGGATCCCCACAGAGCTGCTGTTATTTGGGTGGTGGATCATTCCCAGCACTGCAGTGACACTGATGTGGTGGTGGTGTGTTACTGTGTGTTGAGTGGATCAGACACAGCAGAGTAGAGATATTAAACACTTTGTCACTCACTGTCCTCTGTTAGACCACTTGTTGGTCTTGTAGATGTATAGTCAGAGACAGCAGCTCAGCACAGTTTGTGGTGGTCCTCTAGTCCTTCATTGGTGCTCACAGGAGGCACATCTGTCCTCTGTCTTATCAGAGGGGTACATACTCTTAACACCACCACCACATCAGTGTCACTGAGAATGTTCTACCAAAAATAATACCTGCTCTGTGGGGGTCCTGATCATTAAAAAACAGGATGAACAAAGTTGGACTACAACTACCTAATTCTACATAATTGTAGAACTACAACGTACACCTAGAACATGGTCAGTGAAGCTTAAATGGACAATAAGAGTAGATACAAGGTATTTGTACCTAATGCCTTGTACAGGGAGTCTTTTATACTACTGCATATAGTCCTGGTAAAGATCAACAAGAGCATTTAAGATCTATTAAGAAATGAAACGCTGTTAATGAACTTTGGAGCGAGCTTGGTGCCTTTTTTGGAGAATTACTGATTTGGGCCTTCCATCACTGTCTAGAAACTCTCCAGGCACAGGCTAATAATGTGTCTGTTGTCCGTTATCTCCTCAGACTAATGATGCTTTGGGTCCCACGTGGAACTGGATGTACTTCATCCCGCTCATCATTATCGGCTCTTTCTTTGTGCTGAACCTGGTTCTGGGTGTCCTCTCCGGGTGAGAATCTTATAGTACATACAGCACTAGTCAAAATTTTAAACACACCTGATAATGTCTAATCACCTGCACCATCATTAAACTTACAACACCTGGAAAATTCTGTTGTGTCAGAAATAGGTGGAGCATGAAACATGAATGCATGTATGGTATCACTGCAATGAATATCTCATGGAAATACAGCATCATAAGGGTCCACTACTGCTAGTGCCGTATATACATTGTCAGAACCTTAAACTACATCACAGAGATGTTGGAGTTTGAGATGGTACCTCTACAGGGGTCACCCAGTGCCACATTCTAATTGGATAAAATATGGGGTACATGGAGGCTTCAGTGTGTCTGGAACATGGTGGTATGATCACTGGTGCTCCAGAGAACACAAACACCTACTAGAGCAGGGGTAGGCAACTCCAGTCCTGGAGGGTCGGTGTCCAGCACAGTTTGGTGATGTCACTGCTATGACACTACAATTAAACATGCTAATTGCCCGCTGAGTTGAATCAGGTGTGTTTGATGAAATAACTAATGTCCCATATTGTGTACACGACTATAACTGAGACTTTAATGTCTTACTGCAGCGGCAGGACAACCAATGGGAATGGCTGGTTGGGCTCCGGCCTCCACTCTTACAGCCACATTTATTTAATCCACATTTCATCTCTAGTTCGTTATTAGTATTAAAGTTATTCACTGTAATTTGCAAATGGGACAGCATCAGCCTGGTCTTTCTAATGATGTTTATTATACAAACTCTACCAAATAGGTATTGCTTTGTTATGTCATGACTTTCTTGGGTTTTTTCAAATTTAATGACAAGTAGGGTAACATTTTCGTACATTATGTGAAAGTATAATGTGGACAGAACAAATGAAATGCTCCAAAATGACTCCATCTACATTAACTTATTTAAAAAATTAAGAATACTTTTGCCTTTGTCTTTATTTTTGTAATTAAATCTTACCTAAAAGCATATGCTTACATGCTTCAGCTTTGGTTCTAGGACAAAACCAGTGACGATTATACCATTTGGTGGCTATATTTCCAAAACATACATCTGAAATTAAGATTCGTTTTGATGTAGAACTGTATTTTAGGGTAATGTGTGGAAAATCTGCTGATCTGCACCACTTGGACAAACATATTGTAACACCTGTTGAGGGAAGGCTATCTACTAGATTCTGGAGCATTGCTGTGAGGATTTGATTGCATTCAGCTACAAGACTTTATACCCCTCTAGCCCACACCTGGCATTAGTCATAGTGTCAATAGGTTCTTCAGAGCCCTGTTCTATTGTCAGTACTTCTCTACAGGGACTAGACAAACTGTGTATTTGTGCATTTGTACATCTATGTCAGCATAAATTAGCTGAATGCATTCATTTGAAGCCATGTCTACAAACCTCATAGTGTACATAGTCCTTTTTGATACAAGTCCAATATTTCTGATTAAATGGGCTTATGCTGAGGATATATAAACATATGATATTAATTTTCCTACAAAGATGTAGCTAATGGCGTCAGTCTATTAACATATTAGCACAAAATCCACAGTTTGTTGTGTTTTCAGACAGGAAGGTCGTGGATTCTGAGGTGAAAAACCCTTGTGAATGTAAACACAGAATGTTTGTAGTGTCCTCTGTTCTCCACAGTGAGTTTGCAAAAGAGAGAGAGCGAGTGGAGAACCGGCGAGCCTTTATGAAGCTAAGGCGGCAGCAGCAGGTGGAGAGGGAGCTCAATGGCTATCGCGCCTGGATCGACCGAGCTGGTAATGAACCTACAAATCTGCTCAAGTTCAAGAGTTCAAGATCAAGATGTTTTTATTGTCATTTCAGCTATACAGTACATACTCTTGCACATTTACACTATTCATATGACTGCTGTTCTGACCCCGTTCAAGATGTCTTCTCATTTTCAATGCTAAATGCTATCGTTAGCATTGTAAGCCCATATACATGCACAGTATTCAACAGTAGTCTGAATATGACTGCTAGATGCTTATGGCTGATTGATATTAGATGCAATATTTGATTAAATAACTAGATTATATGTATGCCATTAAAGGCATTTTACATTTTACATTTACATTTTTAAAGACACTTAGATTTAAAAAACATTTACCAAAAAGAGAAGGTCTGGCCTTCTCTAGTGCTGAGGAACTTGGTCAAACAGATGTCACTAATGTTTGAGAATGCCTATTAGCGTAAATGTTTATATTTTCATTTTCTAAAACCAAATTGTCAGCAAAATAGTCATTTTTCAATTTTATTATTTTAAATCCAGTTCATTCTTTGCCTAATTATGCAAAACATTTTGTGTCCCTTTGTGGAGAATGTGACAATCAATCCACCAGTCAACCAAACAGTCAATCAATCAATCAATTGATCAATCAACCATGTACTTAATCAGTTAATTGATTGCTAATCTGTCATCCAATATGTCAGTAATTCTCTCAGTCAATTACTCAATTAATCAAATGACCGACTAATCAATCAGACCAATTAATTAGTCAGTCATTTATTTAATCCATTAATTGGTCAATCATCCAATGTGTCAATTGTTTATTCTCTCAGACAGTTACTTATTGTTAAATATTCAATCATCAATCAGTCAATCACACATTTGTTTGATCAGTCAATCAATCTTCTAATCAATCATTTATTCTGACAGTCAATTACTTATTCTGTAAATCAACCAATCTATCAATCAATCAGTACATCAATAATTCAAAGAATCAATCACCTTATTCAAGTCATTTATTTTGTTATTTATTCTGACAGTTAATGACTTATTCTGTAAATCAGCCAGTTAGTCAATCAGTCAACCAATCAATCAACCAATCAGTTAATCAATCAGTACATCAATAATTCAAAGAATCAATCATCTTATTCAAGTCATTTATTTTGTTAGTTATTTATTCTGACAGTTAATGACTTATTCTGTAAATCAGCCAGTAAGTCAATCAATCAATCAATCAGTCAGTCAGTCAGTCAGTCAGTCAATCAATCAATCAATCAATCAATCAATCAATCAATCAATCAACCCTCAAGTCAGTGAAGACTGTAGTCATTCTGATTAGTGGGAGTTGAGTATGTATCTCTTGCTCTGCTAAAAGATTTGCTACTTTAGCTCCATGCCCACACACACACACACACACACACACACACACACACAAACACACACACACGTCCCCTCCCCCAGCCTGTACTCCCACTGCCTGTACTGAGTGAGAGCAGGTGAGCGTGGCAGTGTGTGGAGCAGAGCTGCTGTGTGAAGCTGCTGCTGTACGAGCTGCACAGCAAACTCACTCGCCCACGCAGTAAAGGGTTAGCAAAAAGGTGAACCTGACTCACTGACTGGAGTGTACAAAAATCTGTGTGTGTGTGTGTGTGACACCATGCTTAGTATAGTCATTGTTTTCTATAGTGCAAAATATGGCAAAGAGACACCAGAGAACTTTAAACAGTTTAAAATGACATTCTACACACACATTATTATTCATGTATATTATTTATATATTAAAATGCATTTGTATATTCAGCTCATATATTATATGAACTGAGTGATTGATTATATAAATATATATATCACCATGTGTCAGATATGCTAAAGGGGATGGGGGTGCAAATTGGCATCCTGCTGACCCCCTATTGACTCACATGTATATATACAGTATATATTCAGGGCACAGAGGTGGTATTCTTTGGGTAGTGGATCATTCTCAGCACTGACATAGTAGTGTTGTGTTAGTGTGTGTTGTGCTGATGTTTTAAACACCTCAGTGTCACTGCTGGAGTGAAAATAGTGCAGCAACAGTGTCACGACTAGAGGACCAACACAAAGTGTGATGAGCTTCTGTCTCTGACTTTACATCTACAAGGTGGACCAACAAGGCAGGTGTGTCTAACAGAGTGAACAGTGACAGAGTGTTTAACATCTCCAGCAGCTCTAACACACCACCACCACATCAGTGTCACTGAGAATGATCTGCCACCCAAATAATAGCTGCTCTGTGTGGTCCTGACCATCGAAGAATAAAAAGAGATAAAAACTGAAAGGAGACTAACAAAGTATATGCAAATGATAACTTTGACCTGAGTGGTTAAATGACCTGAGTGGTTGGATGGATGGATGAATATTATGTATCTGTAATGAAATATTTTCTTTCTATTTCACAGAGGAGGTGATGCTTGCGGAGGAGAATAAAAACTCTGGAAGGTCTGCATTAGATGGTATGGTTTCCGTCCTGACAGTGAAGAGTGAAACACTTAGTCATTATATTATTTTCCCTGTTAGTTGCAGCTAAATTTGATAAAAAATATGACACTTTCATTTATTTATTGGGGAACACATTTGTGAGAGGCAAAAATATGTGAACCTCTAGGATTAACAATTAATTTGAAGATAAAATTGAGTCAATCAATGGGATGACAATCAGGTGTGAGTGGGCACCCTGTATTTAAAGAACAGAGATCTATCAAAGTCTGCACTTCACAACACGTTTGTGGAAGTGTATCATGGCACAAACAAAGGAGATTTGTGAGGAGCTCCGAAAAAGAGATGTTGATGCTCATCAGGCTGGAAAAGGTTACAAAACCATCTCTAAAGAGTTTGGACTCCACCAATCAACAGTCAGACAGTGTTAGATATGATACTACCCCAGTGGTGGTAGCATCATGGTTTGAACCTGTTTTGCTGTATCTGGGCCAGGGTGGCTTGCCATGATTGACTGAACAATGAATTCCATAGAACTAAAAGCAACTGGGTTTGGATTGAAGTGCAGATAGAGGTGGCAAAAGTAATAAAAAGGACAAACAAAAACAATCTAAAAAGTGACACAGTGGGAGAGGAAAAGCATGATCAGCTACCACTGCCTGCACTATAAGATATGAACATTTTACAATGTCCTAAACAGTATGAACTAGAAAGATGACAGAGGTAAACCAGGCATATATTGCCAAACAAACAAAAGGCATTGAGTGTGCTGGGGAGCAAGGAGTAGCCAAACCAGTACAGTCCAGAGGGGGTACAGAGCCTTGGCTGGGGACTATGCACTTAGAGGCAGAATGGCTCGACTCCCGAGAGGGACAAAACCCAGGCCAGGGCATGCATGATTAACAGACATTCTACAAACCTAAACCATAAATCCAACCCACAAGACAGAAATGAGGAAACCCACTGAGGCATGAGAAGAGAAATTATTTTTTAATGATTTTATTTATTTAATTTTTTCTTTCTTTTATCACTAGAAGCACGGATGCTACGAAAATTTTCGTCATGAGAAAATCCCCCGCTTGGCCCGCCACCCTGCTGGAGGACGATTAGCGTCCTATTGACATGCTAATTACATGACAAACTCTCCAGAGCAAAGTGAGGGAAACCAGTTTCACAGAAAGACACTAAGAATACTATATTATATTTTAAAATGAAACGAAACTCACAGAGAGAATGTATTTATTTATTATAGATAATTTTTTTATGCATTGGAATCTTCAGGGCAAAACCACGAAAATACTCGTCTGCAAAACACAGCGCCAGTCTCCAGGGCAAAGTGAGGGAAATATCTCATAAAATCAGTCCAGATTCACAGAAAGACACTGAAAATACTATATTATATTTCAAAATGAAACGAAGCTCACAGAGAGAATGTATTTATTTATTCATTTTAGATCATTTTATTTCAAAACTAAACAAGTAATTGTTTATTTCGGTCTCTGGAAAAGTTATTCTGTCTTATTTATACAACCGGGCCTCTCCGTCTGATTCTCTGTTTGTGAATCTGTGCGCATGCTGCCAAAATAATTATTATAGTTTCAGTGTCTATGTAAAGCAAAAATTATCCATTGTATTTTATTTCGTTAGATAACAGGGAAATGTAACGAAT
>BRDA01047824.1:7082-29457 GCA_036984385.1 Crenuchus spilurus | reverse complement strand
CTATATTTCGCTTCATTTCCCTGTTATCTAACGAAATAAAATACAATGGATTATTTTTGCTTTACGTAGACACTGAAACTAACTGTAATATATGAGCCTAAACCCTGTGGGGGATGATATCCTAGCAATAGTTAACATAACAATAGCTCGCTGATAGCCCACAAGAGGGAGGGGGACTTTTCAGAAATTCCTCAGAATCTCAAAAAAAACTTCAGCCTTGCCAGTTAAAGGCTGGGCAAGCTTTTAGAAAGCCGGTTACTAGTAGAAGTCAAATTGCTTCATGTCTGCTTCATGCCACAGGTCTTTTTAAAAGCCAAGTCACAGCTGGGAGCAATCACAGCTAATGACACTAGAACATTAGGGAGAAGGAGCCCACCCCTGAAGGTGAACAGCCAATGAGAGAGGGTGGCCAAGTGACTGCACCGAACAAGCCCCAGCTGCTAACAGTGAACAGCTGATGAGCAGTGAGTTAGAGAAAATGTGCTGGCTGGGGTCAGTCCTTTACAAGTTAGGGGATTCCTCAAAGCTGATTTGCAGGACTTAGTAACAATTATCAGAAATGTTTTAGTTATTGCAGTTGTGCTGTTATTGTTGCACAAGGCTGTCACCCCAGATACTTACGGCAAAGGTTCACGTAGTTTTGACACTCATAGACATGTAATATTGGATAATTTTCCTCAAAAAATAAATGACAACGTCTGATATTTAGATATTAGATAATTTAGATATTTAGAAGTTTAGATAAACATTTCTGCAGAAAAATAGAAAATTATAAATTTACAAACATTTCAGCTAACAATTTTTGGTTAGTAGAACGTTTTCTGAACGTTACTAATCTTTGAAATTTGCTTCTTAGAAAATTCAACTTAGATTTTTGCTGAACATTTTTAACATTCAAATAACATTGCTTCAACATTATGAGAATTTTTTTAAAGAAACAATAAGTAAACAACTTATTTAGAAGAGAATTAAGCATGAGCTGACTTACCTTTACACTGTCTGTGCTGAACGTCCTCCAGCAAATAAACTGGTCACTCGTCTCTCTCTCTCCTGCTCAAATGAGCTGACAAACAATAAAAACATCTCCCTGATGTTACTTCACACATTGCCATAATGTTAGTGTTTGTCTAACTGGGAGCATTCTGTGAGAAACATTGAGATACAAACCATTATGACATCAGATGTTTTGAGAACATTCCAGGAACATTAGTTTTGTATAACTTTCTTGTAACCTTTTAAAGACGTTGCTGAACATTCTTACAACGTTCTCTGGTGGCTGGGACTGTACATGACTTAAACAGGACTAGACCCAGTGAAGAGCCATCATACTGGATAAGATTGTCATGTACCGAGGTCACAATGTCGAACGGCTCTTGTTTCTCCAAAGGATCATAAATATACTAACCCTGACATTGCTCGGTGTACGTTTTCCAGCCATGTCTTTGGTCTCGCTGTAGGAGGATATGCCTCGTAAAGCCACATATGATGTTTGCTCTCTATGCCTGCCTTGGATAGTCATTTCTGTTACCACAGCAACATTTCTTTTCACTTATTTACATGCCGGCTGATATGTTGGGCCTTTACTTGACCGCTTCTTGTGGCCTTTGCTAATGCCTGTTTAAAAAAAAAAAAGTAGTCACGTTTTTACTTATAGCCAGCATGTGGGAAATAGATGCAATTTCAATATGTCTGTACTAAAGTTGTACACTTTTAGCATTCAAGGGACATTTTCAACACAATAATGTCACGTTTTCTCTAACCACACAGTGCTGAAACGAGCCACGAGCAAGAAGAATGCAAGACGCAGAGGAGAGGATAAATATTCGGAAATCTCAACAGTTGGTCAGTGACACCACGTTCATTCTGTCCATATGCTCCCTCTCTCTCTTTCGCTCTGGCTGAAAAAGAGGCTATAATGTATACAGCATTAAGCATTTCAGTTCCTGTCTATTCATACATAACACAGAGCTGTAAAGAGATTGTTTGCTGTCAGCTATTCAGTCGCTTTAAGAAGCTTTCTATATATGCTTATATTTTTAAACATGTCACATTGAGATCAAATTAAGCTACAATATATGGAACCTGCTCAATATATGATCAGCACCCCACCTCATCCCCAACTCCTGCAACTCATCCCAAAAATATTGAATGGAGCAGAGAACACAGCTCAACGGCATATATTTGAATAACGAGCTAAGAAACGCTAAGAATCTTGAATTTTGAATGAATAAAATTTATTTATTTCCTTCCAAGATTTTCTCTGTAGTCCTGTACTGTATATTAGAGTGATTCTTGACCACAGACTTTATGTAAGAACCGGACATAATGACAGGAGTAGAGAAATGAGGCCAAAAAGTCTGGTTACAGTACAATTTTTAACTCCGCCCACAACTGTTTTATTGAATGGGAGCTACAACAAACTCAACAGTTTTTTTTTGTTAATTTTGTCTTCATTGATGCCAGTGATATATATCTCTCATTCAATTGTGCGACACTGCAGGTTTTGACTTTGTGCCCCCACCTTTATGTTCCAGGTGGTCCCCGGCCACCAGTGAACATCCGTAGTGCGAGACGGGGTCCGGCTGCCTACTTGCGCCGTAAAGAACGCATGCTGCGGTTCTCCATCCGCCGCATGGTCAAGACAGACAGCTTCTACTGGATAGTACTCAGCCTAGTGGCCCTCAACACCATCTGCGTGGCCATTGTCCACCACAACCAGCCTGAATGGCTAACCGTCCTTCAGTGTAAGAGTTTCGTGGGCTGACTTTGATCTGCTGCTTGTGCTTACTTTCTCATCTTGAGTCTTGAATTGTGCCATTTCTAAATTAGAGATTAAGAACAAGCTGCTGCTAACCGATGCATGAAATGACTCTTCCACTGTCATGAATCATCAAGTAAGGCAGACTTGAGGCCTGAATATAAATGAAGAGCAGAATATGGTCAGATAAATGAAGGGCTTGAAAGAAAGAGTAAAATCAAAGACATGCCTGACCTTAGCATCTCTTTGATATTCAGATGCTCCGTGATCGTCATGGAGAAACTGATTAGCTACTCGATGGTGACGTTAGTATTGCTCAGTAGAGCCCAGATCCAGACCAAAGTTCCTCAAATCCCTGATTCTAGGAAATTCATTTCTGTTACTTGAATTCCATTTTAAAACTTAATGGTTGGTTCTACATATTATATGAAGAGTTCATTTGAAGAAAAAAAGAGGAACAAAGCAGTATTCTCCAAAGGATCAAATATTGATAACTTGAGGAGAAGGTAAAACTTACTTTGATTTTAAGAACGTCAGTGGAACCAGGCATTTTGGCCCAATTTTTTGGGTTCACTCATCCTAAAATATCCTTTATATTTTTCGAGCTTGATGCTTAGCATTGAACATGAAGACCTTAGGCTCATGTGCAGTGTGTCCCTATCTACTGGTCAATGCTTTTTTTATGGAAATTATACGAGCTGTGTAGGTGTAACACCTGTGCCAGTAATTGGTGCAACTTAACAGCTGAATGCACTAATTAAAAGAGGTGTCTGCATACTTTCAGACATACAGAAGAATTGAATTATAACAGTTGGAGCTTCAGACCTTCTTCAACTTAACTCTCTCGCAAACCCCATTTCCAGAAAAGTTTGAGTTTCTGAAAAAGCAGTCTGAACACTGAAATCTGTCATTTGTTAATTCATTATCAGTTCAACATTTCAGCTTTTTTTTTTGTGAGGGACAATTGACTTCTTTTTGCCAAAGATAAAAGACTATCCAGACTGTAACCAATGACAAGTGCAAAAAATAGCATCTGTGATGTAATGGGGTGCATCAGTGCCCACAGCATGGGTGATATGTGAAGGTACCATTGATGTAGAGGCTTATATTGTTATTTTGGAGAGACTGTGTTGCCATCAAGATGTTTATTTTTCAGGCATGTTCATTTCAGGATCATTTCACGCCGGATTCTGCATGAATTACAACAGTGTGGCTTCAGTGTGGTGGCCCGGTGGCTTAGTGGTTAGCACGTTCGCCTCTCAGCGCTGAGGTCTTGGGTTCGAGTCCCCATCTGATTTGAGTTTCCATGTTCTCCCTGTGTCCTGAAGGTTTCCTCTGGGGTCTCCAGTTTCCTCCCACAGTCCAAAAACATGGAGATCAGGTGGATTGGATACTCTAAAATTACCCTGGTGTGTGTGTGTGTGTGTGTGTGTGTGTGTGTGTGTGTGTGTGTGTGTGTGTGTGTGTATGTATGTATGTATGTATGTTTGCCCAGATATGGTTGGCATTCTGCCCTGGGTGATCCCACTAGTGCTCGATGCAGTCCTCCAGGTGGACGGTCACTTCCGGTTGAGAGTACGCTGTGCGCGACTGGCTGTCGCTTCTCACCGGAGTGTGTATGAAGTGTGTTGATTGTAAAGCGTCCTTGGGTGTCCGACAACACTGACCACTTTTTTGTTTACAGCAAGATTGGACAAAAACTTAATTTGCAAAACTGCAACAAGTTAGGACTATAAAATAAAAAATTATTATTAACGTTACACTTATATAGCGCCTTTCGCAAATCCAAGGACACTTTACAATCAGCACATTTACACACACTCAGACACACACTCCGACAAGAAGCAGCAGCCAGCCGCGCACAGCGTACTCTCAACCAGAAGTAACTGCCCACCCGGAGGTCTGCATTGAGCACTAGGGGGATCACCCAGGACAGAGTGCCAACCATATCTGGGCAAACATACATACATACACAGACATACAAATTCATACACACACTAGGGTCTTTTTTTATTTTAGAGTAGCCAATTCACCTGATCTCCATGTTTTTGGACTGTGGGGAAAAAAATGGAGTCCACGGAGGACACCCAAGTAGACACGGGGAGAACACGGAAACTCCACCCAGATGGGGACTTGAACACAAGACCTCAGCGCTGAAAGGCGAACGTGCTAAACACTAAGCCACCGTGCCGCCCTATGATGTATTGCAGTAGCAACACTGCCTGTCACAACTTTTTTGAGGGTGTTGTAGGCATCAATTTCTAAATTTGTTTAGAAGTGCAACATTCAACTGAATTTACAAATGACAGATTTCCAGTTTTTACAGCATTTTTAGATTTTTTTCTAGGCATTGAGTTTGTAATAAAAATCTTTTAGTTGAGGTCAAACCTCAAATCACAAAAGGAGCATGCTCAACAAATGTGTCTTGTGGTTACGTATCAAGCAAGGAACTCGTAATATTTACAATTAAATTGTTTTAACATTTTGCATAGACTATGCAGAGTTTGTGTTTCTGGGCCTGTTTCTTGCTGAGATGTTTCTGAAGATGTATGGCCTTGGCTTCCGCCTCTACTTCCACTCCTCCTTCAACTGCTTCGACTGTGGGGTACGTCTGAGTCACTTTGTCAGGGCATCTGAGTCACTTTGTGCTCGACTCATATAAAAACATGGTCCTTTGGGTTTTTATACTTGGAGAGGCTGTAATATGCAGTCTTTTTCCATCTTTAGTGCAACAATACAGTGACCAGCATGTAACCATGCACTCTATTAAAGCTATACATTTGTTCATTTATCACTGACCAAGCCTGGATGAGTGGTACATTTTGATTTTTCTTGTCATTTCTTGTGCAGGTCATCGTCGGCAGTATTTTTGAAGTGGTCTGGGGATTCTTTAGGCCTGGAATGTCCTTTGGAATTAGCGTCCTTAGAGCTTTAAGACTGTTAAGAATATTTAAGATAACCAGGTATGTCTGCGGATGGCGATACCAGTTATTACTATTATGATAGAATCAAAGAAAAAGACATGAATGTAATATTTTTTGGGAAAGGAAAATGTTTTGCTCTTTGAAGTCTCTCCTAAAAATCACTAGAGCAAAAAGGAAACATGATCTGAGTTGATTTTTTGAGTTGATTTGAGTTGATTTAATTGGACGATTTCATATTTTACATTTAAAAGCAACAATAGAAATCAATGCCTATTATAAAAACAGAAACAGTCAGGGATAATGCAAAAAAACTCCAAAGACTTATTTACATTGTGGTGCTATAAAAGTACCAAGATCCAGTACAGCAGAGTGTTTTAAGACAAGTGAGGCTCTTTCATTAAAAATCATCAAACATCACAAACAATATAATAACAAAATTCAGGCAATATTGATTATTTTTAAGAAAGCTAACCAATTACTATCACTTTACCACCTTTACACAATTTCTTAAGAGTATCTGAAAGCTTGCAGGCTTTGGTCATTTGTTCCACTGAGTCTCAGCTACATAAGAAAATTAGTTAATAGCCTTTTTACTTTTAAAACTGGGAAGATACTTCTGATTGAAACATTATAATAGTCATTCACAGCATCAAAAAATGAGAAGATTCTTAGTCTTATATGAGTAAATTGTTGAGTTCGTGTTGAGATACCTGTCATTAGTTAACATGAGTGTTATCTAATTACAATGTAGCTATCTAGATGGATGGATGCATGGATCGTGTCAGAGTGTGGCTGAAGCAAGAGGAGAGGACACAGCAGGATTTCAAAAAATGAGACTTAAACTGAGACCAAAAACAGACTGTGGCAGTAACAAAGCATAAACAGATTGACATGGATGACAATACAAGAATCCTGAAGACAATACATAGTAGGCTTGACACTACAATGACTGACAAGGACTTACACAATGGGAAGGCTTTTATAGAGAACGTAATCACACACGGAATGTACAAGCAGGGCACAGCAAAGACAGGTGCTGACTATAACGAGGGCCTGACGACAAAACAAGGGCAGGGACATTAAGACATGACCCAAACATAAGCAAAAGCACATGGCGTCATAAACAGAAAGCACATGGTGCATATGTGACAGAGACATAGACGAGGCAGGGGGTGTGGCCAGGGACATGGCAGGGTCACAGATTGATGGATAAAGTCTCATTTGGGTTTCCATCTGATGGTGTTGATGTTCTTGCCTTTTTTTGTCCAGATACTGGGCATCTTTGAGGAACTTGGTTGTGTCGCTCATGAGCTCCATGAAGTCCATCATCAGCCTCCTCTTCCTGCTCTTCCTCTTCATTGTTGTTTTTGCTTTGCTTGGGATGCAACTCTTTGGTGGCAGGTAATGTATTCTGATTTCTCCTTTGGGAGTTCTGGCCTATCTTGGCCTATTTTTTGATAGTTTGGATTTTGGCTTTATATACATCAATGCCAATTTGACTATTGGGGAAAAAACAGATTTGGAAATTCATGTTTTTTTTTTAATTATAAAACACAAACATATTCAGTGAAGTATTGAATATGTTAACACAGGTTGTAAATGGAAACATATATATTAAAAATCAATTAATCTAAAATTAGCACAGAGTTTCAAGTTTTAAAAAACTGTCACTGAGAAGTCTTAGTTTATTTCTAAAGGATCACAGACAAACAGATACTAATAAATGTACTAAAACTAGCTGGAAAGTTGTCATATTGACCCAATTTCCCTCTACAGATTTAGAATAACTGATTTGAATCAGCAAATATGTTATGTTGCTATTTCTATACTTTCAGTCTGATTACCGTCTTATTCATCTTTTAGGTTTATCTTTAAAGATTACACTCCTGCCAACTTTGACACATTCCCCGCTGCCATCATGACTGTTTTTCAGGTTTGTGTAAAATGAATTCAAAGGACTGTTGGGATTACATTACATTGCATGTTTACAATTACTAGCAAACTTTGATAATTGTCGTAGCTCTCTCATCATTTGTGATGAAGTGCTGTGAGAAACTAGTCATAGACTTCATTACATACACACTGCCAGACTCCATTGATCCACTACAGTTTGCGTACTGGCACAACTGTACAGATGATATCATCACACACCTGCTCCACACATCACTGTCATGCCTAGACATCGGGAGAGGTAATTATATGAAAATGCTGTTTCTGTACTACTAATTATCCCCTCAAAACTCACCTTCAAATTGGTAGATCTGGGACTATACCCATCCCTGTGTCACTGGATGTCCAACTTCTTGATGGACAGACCACAAACAGTGGGGGTAGGCAAACATGTCTTATCCACACTTACCCTTAGCAACGGAGTCCCCCAGGGATGTGTCCTAATCCCTCTGCTGTACTCACTGTACACTCATGACTGCATGAACAGTTCCAGCTCTACCACCATTATCAACACCATTGTGGTAGGCAGCAGAAAGCAGGTGAAGAATTGCAAATCTGTCTGGATAAACAAGGTCACAAAGTTTCAGACACAGTGGAACCCATCAGAGGCCCATTAGCGTCTGTACCACCTCAGATGCCTCAGGGACTTCTGACTGCCCTCCAAGGTGCTGAAGAACTTCTACACCTGCACATTAGAGAGCATCCACTCAGCAAACATTCAGCAGAGCGCATCATCCAAACGGAGCTCCCTGATCTGCACACAATCTACAACAATAATCTTGGTGTTATTGGATCAAGGCCAATAAGATACTGACAGACACTAGCCACCCCTACAATGGATTCTTCTCTCTTCTGCCATCAGGAAGGTGCTTTTGTGCCCTGAAGACTAACACAGAGAGGCTGAGAAAGAGCTTCTACCCACAGGCAATCTGAGCTCTGAACTCTGGACAATAACAGACACACACACCATGGACTACACAAACACACATATACACTTGCTCTGAACTGAACACTGGAGAATACAACACACACGCACACCCACACACACACACTTCCACTCTACCATACACAAAACACTCCACCACCCACACATCCATATGCACTATATAACTATACACATACATTTGTATATTTGCACATTTATATTTGCACATTTGCTCATTTGCACTTTATCTTCTGCCATTATTATATATATTGTATATTATAGTTATTCCTCTCTTTTTATATCTTAAGTATCCCCCCACCCCTCCCCTTCTTGAACGAGCAGTCACAAGTGCATTTCACTGCCAGTTGTACATTGTTTAATTGTGTACATGATGAATAAACCTTGATTTGACTTGATGTTTCTAAACTGCAGATTCTGACAGGTGAAGACTGGAATGAGGTGATGTACAATGGGATCCGTTCACAGGGAGGAGTGCAATATGGCATGTGGTCATCCATCTACTTCATTGTGCTCACTCTGTTTGGAAACTGTATCCTTCAAAGATGCTCAGAATATATTCTGTTTTTAATTAAGCATTTTAACTGCATTTTAAATTGCCGTTTAAAAACAGAGATCAAACTACTTTATAACATAAATTCCTGGTAACTATTTTAGACATTTCCTTCAAAGAGAAATTTCTTCACAGTTTGTTCTTATGTTGAAGAAAAATGCTTACATACATTTTATGTGCTAGTTTGTTGAGTTTGGAAAATGTTACTATGTCTCAAGTTACTGTTAGCACTTATCAACCAATATGGAATGCATTCCATTCCAGTTTGTTCTCCATTTGGTGCATTTTTACCTAAATACATTTATAACCCAAAACGTATGTTCCAAGCTGGAACAAAATAATTGTAGGTTTTTTAGTATGAACCCTTGGCTTGTGAAGTTGTAATGAAAAGAGAAATCAACAATGGTGACATCTTCAAAGAGTGTGCAGCGGTCTGCTAAGAGCCCTGCGTTTGTTGTGTTTGGTGTTGTCCGGAAACTGGAAAGCAGCACCAAGGGCTCCATTTACTTTAGATTGTGTAGTTTGGTTGTTGTACAACACCCTCAACTGATGACACAATCTTGGTTTAAATTAGAACTGGTGCAAATGCTAACATACAATAATCATTTTAGCTAACATACAACAAACAATTTAGATACCATAAAATAAAAAGTCTAGCTAACATCCAATAAAAATTCTAATTAAAATACAATAACAATCCTATCTAATAATTCATAGCTCTAGCTAACATAATAATTCTAGCTAGCATACAACAATTATAGCTAAACAGTAAAAAATTCTAAATAACATATAAATATAATTCCAGTTGACATACAGTCCTAATTTTAACTAACATACAATAATCATTATACTGTAGTTAACATTCCATATTTTAGTAAACATACAATAATTCTAGATAGCATACAGCAATTGTAGCTAACATACAATAAAATTCTAAATAACATAAACATAATTCCAGCTGACATACAGTCAAAATTTTAGCTAACATACAATAATCATTATAGCTAACATTCAATATTCTAGTAAACATAAAGTAATTCTAGCTAGCATACAATTCTGGCTAACATGCCATTTTAAGCTAACATACAATCACAATTCCTGCTAACATACAGTAATTCTACCTAGCATGTAATTATAAAAGCTAACATACAGTCATAATTCTAGCTAACATACAATAATTTTAGCTAACTACAATCTTTCAGATGAGATGTAAAATTATAAGGTCTTGAATGCCTGAGTTCAGAAAAAGATCCATGATGATATTTCAGGTAAAGAGTACCCTGATATCCTTTGCAAACCATATTGTTGTTCTCTTCTTACATCTGTCATCTTTGAATCTAAATGTTATATATGTATTTTTATTTATTTATTTATTTATTTATTTACTGTAAGGGTTGTCATTCATGTGGTTTGAATAACTTAATCCTTGACAGTGGTTTGAACAGACACATTGCTGAATGTATTCTTGGCCATCGCTGTTGATAATTTAGCCAATGCACAGGAGCTAACCAAGGTACAGGTAAACTAATAGGCATATATCTTTATTCTGACACAATATTAAAGTACAAGATTAAGTTATAAAGATGCAACAAGGATCGATAAAACAATGAAGTGTCTGTTTATTGTCAGGACGAGGAGGAGGAAGAGGAGTTTTTTAACAAGCGATACAAAGGCCGGGAGTTTGGCCTCTCAGAGTAAGTCTTGCCCGTCAGTAAGTTTATGCCCACCGTTCTGCATTTACTTCAGATACTAGTTCAATGAATTGTTCTGAGAACTTCTTTTTGAATTTGAAGTGCATGCACTTAAAAACTGTTATATGGTGTTATTTTGCTGCCAAATGTTGAAAGCACATTTTTTTAATGTAAGAGCATCATTTGCTTGTATGCAAGATATACATGTGTTCACTTATATTTAGTCATTCACATTTACTTTGCTCTGCTACAAAGCAGGCTCCTGCAGATGGCGCTGCACAAAGATGATCAGGCTATAAATACCTGCAGGGTGTGTGCCAGGATTCATAGATTGAGAAGAGGTGCTACAGTGCAGTGAATCTCTGTCAGTGTGGAAAATGGCTCACAAAGTTAATGATTGGCTAAAAGTAGTGATCATATTTGGCTGCCAAAGACCACATTGTGAAGGAAGTAGCTGAATGTGCAGGTGTATGAAGTGTACAGTCATAGAATGTGCAGGTGTATGAAGTGTACAGTCATACAGGTCTACCAGCAGTGCTAACAATGCCAGTCTACAGGACATTCTCCTCAGAACTGTGGTGGAAACATGCACAGCATGTTTCACAGCTTTTGAATGAAAATCTCTTCACTTCCAGGCAAGAATCACTTCTAGAAGTCAACGCAGGTCCTTCACAAGCAGTTTGTGAAAGAACTCTCCACAGAAACCTGCAGAGCATCAACATGTGGAGCAGAGTGGAGAGGCCTTCAGCCTTGTGTGCTGTCCACCACAGTTCTGAGGAGAATGCCCTGTAGACTGGCATTTTTAGCCCTGCTGGTAGAACTGTATGACTGTACATCTCATACACCTACACATTCAGCTACTTCCTTCACACTCTGACCTTTAACCCCCAAATACAATCACTCCTTTATCTTTAACATGTTTTGTTACTCATTTTTACACACATTGAAGGACACTTTCACTGCACTGTAACACGTCTTCTTAATCTATGGGTCCTGTCACACACCCTGTAGGTATTTATAGCCTGATCATCCTCATGCAGCGCCATCTGCAGGAGCCTGATGTTACTACCACCTTAAACAGGCAAGGTGGTGTATATATATTAGCAGTTGTGAAAGTAGGATATACACTATATTTCTGTTGTCTCTACTGTGCAGGGAAGATGTTCTACTAGATTTTGGAGAATTGCTGTGAGGATGCATTCATTAGAAGTGGTGACCACAAATGAATCTGAGCAGAGCAAATATGAGTGCACTTGTGTATATTTTGCATGTGAGCAAAGAAAATATTTGAATGCTGTTTGTATTGTGTTCTCACATTTAAAGAAATGTGCTCTGGACTTTTGGCAGTGAAATCATGCCATACTGTTGGGATTTGCTAGCTGGTGAATATTAAGGTGATAAGAGACTACTACACTCTTACCAAAAGCTTTGTTATGCTTCAGGGTTCCTCTTGATCAAACTGCTGGTGTTCAGACTCACCACATACAGCTTAGCGCCATTTATTAATGTACCATTTGTCTGTCGTTTTCTCGAGTGAGTCTTAGGTCTGCTCGTTGCTAAGTGACAAACATTAAAGTATGGATGCCAGTCACAGACATAATAAAAGACAAAAATAACAAATGCCTAACCCCAACTCACTGTGTGTCCAGCATTTAAAGACCAGAGGGTTCTTAATACTGGATTCTAAGGACATTTGCTAAAAGTCTTCCACAACAAATGCTTCTTTTATTATTGACATATTATTTCAAAGGAATGATTTCACTCACAAATCATATTTCCACTTACCCTAGACCTTGTCATTAGGCCATGGCACATTTGGATGCTACATAATTTAGAGCTTATAAGTTAAATAATGGTGAGTTTCCATCAAAATATGTCAGCAAAGATTCTCTCAAAGAGCTCAAACTACATCCTGATCTTATTTTGGGTCTTGTAGTCCAGCCAATGTGGTTTAGGACAACATGCTAAAGTAATACTTGACAAAATTAAAGTATTCAGCATCAGTGACACAACAGATAGTGATTACAGACTGTGTGGACAGTCTGGAGAAAGTGTTTTGGCATGAAGAAGTGTGTTCATTGATAGAGAATTTCAAGGAATCGTCAGCCATAAAGAAGAAGCCAGATGCCCGTCCACGTCCACAGCTAATGACAACATTGAGAATGCTGGGGAACTCATTCTGCTGGACAGACAAGTGACAGCGGATTATGTTGCAGATCATTTGCAAATCAACATTGGCTCTGTGTCTGCAATAATCCACCTCAAACTTGGGTTTCGTGAGAGATGGGTCCCAAAACAATTAAGGAACCAAAAAGATGTGTTTGGACAGCTGCAAACAACATTTGGCGTGTTGTTTCATGACAGTGCACATCTGCACATACAGTACTGTTGATACTCTCCAAAAACTTAGTTTTGAGGTATTAAAGTTCCCTATAGTCCTGATCTCACCCCATCAGACTATCATCTGATTGGTCCCCTAAAAGAAGCCATAAGAGGATAGATATTCACGTCTGATGAAGAGGTGAAGCCAGCGGTGCAGTTGTGGCTCACAGCTCAGTCAAAAACATGTTTTAATGAGTGGATATGAAAGCTTGTTGATAGATGGACAAAGTGTATTGAAAAGTTGGGAGATTATGTGGAAAATAATGTCTCAGGGCTGGTAGAAGACTGATCTTCTATGGAGATCAAATTCCTCCATTTTCACAATGATCAGTTTTGCTTAAAGCTTGATCTAGATCAGCACTTCCTACTTAGGGTTGCTTGTCTAAGATTGTGGATGTAGCATTCTGCTACACAAGTTTAGTCAAGGTTATTGAAAACCTTAAGCTTAGTTTATTCATTTAAGATGACAAAGTTTCCATTTAAGTTCTTGAAGTTGATAATATTAGTATGACCTCCATCCATCCTCCTTATACCTCCACTGACCAACACTTTGTGGAACTTTATTCTTTACAGTAGTACTTTATTCACCCTGTTTTTCAATGATCAGGACCAGCAAAGAGCAGGCAGTATTTTAGTGGTGTATTATTCACAATGAATTAGTGAGTGTTATGGTTGATCTGTGTTTGTATAGATCTTGAAAAGGGTTCTAAACTGGTATTGGTTCTGATATTGTTACAATGTCCAACTGGTAACAGCATTGGAACCCTTTTTGATGCTACGCAGACCACATTTTTCATCAATCTGAAGAACTATTTTGCCATGTTAGTTTGCAGATGGTTCTTTGTTCTGACATGGTTCCATATAGAACCATTAGTCTTTGCCTTTTTAAAGAAGATAATTGTGTAAATATGATATTTGAGTGGAGCCTTCCTTTAATGCTTTATTAGACTTTCCAGGACATATGACTTGGAAACTTGCAGCAGTCACCTAAAATGTTTTGTTGCAGACATTAGGCTACGTGCATGTCAAAAGCTTTGCCAAGTTGCTAAATGTAATCTATTAAGCTGAGATTTTACCTAACGTTGCCATACAGTCATGCATCAAAAATGAGAATATAGTGAACAAATATGTTCAAATTTAAATCAGAATGGTAAACTTTCATATTCTTTATATTTGTTACAGATAAACTGACATATTTCAAGCATTTTGTTGTTTTACTGTTGAGCAGTTTGACGTATAGCTCATCAGTTGACTGGCCAGACAACAGTAATATGATGGTCAGTGGTAGTGTTGGCACTGTGGGCAGCTGCTGGGCATCTCCATAAAGCTCATCAGCAGATGGAAGCATGAAGTGCTGTAAAATCTCAGCTGTGTTGACTTTGGACTAAACACAGTGGACCAACACCAGCAGCCCAAACCATCACAGACTGCAGAACCTGCACACTGGACTTCAGACACCTTGTATTGTGTGTCTCTCCACTCTTCCTCCAGACTCTAGCAGCTGATTTACTAATGAAATGTAAAACTGACTTTCAGCTCAAACGAGCAACCGTCCAGTTCTTTGTCTCCTTAGCCCAGGTTAAGACATTTTCAGTTTGTTTCTCTGGTCCGAATCAGAATGAGTTGGTTTAACTTGGACCGTTTCTGCTATTTGATTTGTTTTCACACAGACACAAACCTAAACACACCAAAATGTGCCCCCAACCAACCACGTGAACACATTGTCTCCTGATTGGTCAGAGCTGTCTGGTGCGGGAGCAGGAAAGTAAACACTACAGCAACAGCAGCAGAGCAAGAACTATTGCTGTCCTGCTGCTATTGCGGCGTGGTGTTCCCCTACTGTCTTGCCGTCTGCCGCGCAGCACTCACCTGTCCCAAGTCACGGCACCATTAACTGTCTTGAGGGCCCTCGTGCGAGATAGTGCCTCACGACACAGTCTATGTGGTGGGTTAGTGATGCATGACAACCGGCTCTCTGTTTAGCTCAAACGTGTGGGGTACACTATAGTTAGGTCGGATCATGTTCTCACCACAAGCAAACCGCAGCCGAGTTCGTTTGATCAGCACCCGAGTTCGATTACTTTTTTCACACCGGCCAAAATGAACCGCATCAAGGGAGCAAACAAACCAGAGTTTGTTTAAACCGGAGCAAATTGTGTTGGTGTGAAAATGCCTTAAGACACTTCTGACATTGGCCCTGGTTCAATTTGGAGTGCCAATTTAGTTTTTCAGTAAGATCTATCACCTGCTCGCTGTGCTAAAACTACTAACAATTTTTTTGCTGAATGTGAAATTGCTGTGTTTTATTGGCCAGCAAACTCATGAGCTATTCACCGTAATGGTTTAAAACAAACAATAAAACAGCCTGAAAATTGCTACTTTGTGTTTATTGTTTTGAACGTTTTTACCATATTCTAATTTTCTGACGCATGACTCTACATGATATATTACAAAAGTTATTCTTCTGGAAATGCATTAGATACAACTTAATATGGCCTAACTAAATTTTTTCTGAAAATATGTTTTTCAGATACATGGCTGTATGTATGTTTAAAACAAGCAAATGTCACAAAATAAAGGTTTTACTTTACTTACTGGCCTGCCAAGCCTGACCTGCCAGTCAAATGTTGCATGTCTGTCTGCTTGCTCTCTTGCATGCTTGTTTTGTCCCTCGTCTCACAATTTGCAACTCAACAGTCTAGAATAAATATTACAATTTGGGGAGCTTATTCCAGAAATGCACAAGAAAAAGAGCTAAAAACGTGAATGCGCATCTTGCATAATGAAATCCCAAAAGATCTCTATTGACTCACTTTGTTCACCAAAACTTGAAGGGCTTATAATCAGTCTATGATGATGCTTTCATTGTATTGTCTTGTCAGTTTATGGTTGTGACAAAGACCAAATCATCAAATTACTAGAATTTCAGATTGCTAAAGCTTTTCATACACAGTCACTGCTAGTTCTGCCAGTTCTGTAACAATATGCCATTCAAAACATAGTTGGTGAAAGATTGTCTTATGAAGGGCGTCTTGCAGTGAAAATATGCAAATGTTATTTCTAGGCTTGCTCAGTTGATGCAGCCCCGCAGCAGATGGCAGAAAGTATCCACTAACTCTACAATGGCCCATGCAAAGTCTGGGTAAACAAGAATCAAAGTTTAGTACAATTTGAGACATCCTCACATAGTCACTTGCATAACACAGCTGCCACTGGGCAGTGAATCATAATCCATATCCTGAAGAACCCACAAAGTACATAGTACTGGGGATTTCCCTGCTGTAATATCTGACTGTTCTGAGTCATAAAAAGCTTAAAATTACCTATACGCTGAGAACAATAAGTCATATACAAAGTGAAATACTTGACTTTGCATCACGGGGGTCCCACAGGGCTCAGAATTAGGTCCAATACCATAGAGAATTACTCACTGGAGTCTGGCATTTGAAAGTAATACAGAGGGCGTGGAAACGTGCAAAAAGGGTGAGAATGTGCAGCAAAAAAGTGCATGCTGTTCGAGTGGCATTTAGGCACCATTTCTTCAAAAGGGATCCTATTGGATTTTAGCTTCTGGGTTGGATTAAGTCCTGCAGTCTGGCTGTATGACTGGGTTTTTCAAAGATCCAAGCCAATCCAGAAGTCAAAATCCAATAGGAAAACAGTTGGCTAAGACACACAAATGTCTGAGTGGCCCAACAGAAAGCTTCAGAGACAACCTGAAATAATGCCATCTCCTAAGGTGGTGTACAAATACACTTTGAGCACAGGGAGTACCCCATTGTTTTGTAATATTGTGTAGTTTATGCCAAGATCACCTTGGTTGTCAGACACTACCATATCAATGCCAAATCAGTCAAAATAGGACAACAAAAATAGGCAAATAGCTCTAAACTATTCAAATCTTTTTGGTGATCTTGTTTTGGTCTTTGTCATCTTGATTGTTTTGTCTGTCTGCTGTACAAGTACACTAATGGCTTATTTCCAACCAATCATTCATTTGATCACATGGACAACAAAAGAATTCGTATAAATGTGAGTAACGCCGTCTCTCTATACCCCTTTTTACCTGTTCCACCTTTATCATCCACCTTCATTTTTTGTCTCATTTACTTCGCTATCTATCTCATATGTGAACCTTTAACACTCTTTCTTTCAGCTTTTGTACTTTCATTTTACTTAGAGGTTTCTTTCTAGGGTCTTGTTTTACATTGAACCCTTTTTTCCTCCCTTGAATGCTCCTTTTTCTGCTACCGTGAATTTCTCAACCTAATCCGATGACCATTGTTTTAAACCTCTGATTTCTCAGATTTGATCAAAACACACCCCTCGTGAATGCTACTGTAATTGTACGGACTTCTTTGAGATGAGGTCTCCTTTTTTGGTTACCAAGTTTTGTTTTGCATGAGCAGAAGGAGGCGCAGACCATACTTGTACAGGAAGAGGGCCATCCACAGAGGCCGGCCAACCCCTGCTGAGGCGGAAGAAGAGACACCTGAAAGAGTAGTTGCTGAGGAGCAGCCAGTCAATGCCTTCGCAAACCGCCGCGAGAGACGCAATAAGATGAAGATGTCTGTGTGGGAGCAGCGTGCCAACCAGCTGCGCAAACGGCGGCAGATGGCCAGCCGTGAAGTCCTGTTTGGCAGCCCCACTGAGGACCCTCTGGACACCCCGGTCAGCGGGCATCACCAGCCACATCCAACAATGTCTGCTGAGAACAGCCCATCACACCTGCCTGAATCACCCATGTCAGTGGTCATACCCTTGCCAGAACCCCCCATGTCCATCTCCATCCCCCTTCCAGAACCCCCAGAATCTGAACCACCACCCTTCATTGGCTCTGGGACAGAAGAGAAATCTGTGCCCCATCGCTCCAACACTGAGAGGAGACACCGGGTGGCCCGAAAGTTCCGGGCTGCAGCGGCTGCAGGGGTCGTCCAAGGAGGGAGACACCGGAGGCACAGGCACCGGGAGTCTCGAACAGAGGCAAGAAACTCAGACCCCTCTCAGCCATGCGGCAGTGGCGAGGATCAGTTTAATGATGGTGGAGATGATGCAGAGGCCTCACAGTCCAGGAAAAGCATGCTTATGGATGAGAGTGATCAGAATACGTCAGTCCTGCAAACAGAGCCTGAAGATGAACAGCAAAGGTACACAGTACATTTACCAGTGTCATAACTCAGCCAGAGCTGCCAAAAGAGGGACAGATTAGACTCAAATGTGGTCAGCAGCCCCTTCACCTGTAGCACCTTGGGAGCAGTTGTGGGTCAGTTATCTTGCTCAAGAGCACTTCAAACAACCTATTGGTTCAGGGAATGTGCGCAGTCATTGACCAGTGTGCTTGCACACACAGGAATTTGACCTCCAATGACCAGTGTGAATTTAATTAATCCGCACAATGA
The DNA here is from genome assembly GCA_036984385.1 of Crenuchus spilurus. Taxonomy (NCBI): domain Eukaryota; kingdom Metazoa; phylum Chordata; class Actinopteri; order Characiformes; family Crenuchidae; genus Crenuchus; species Crenuchus spilurus. Next base: position 10,857 of record BRDA01047824.1, on the reverse strand, counting down.
AACAAACATACTACACACTAGTGGGCAGTGAGCACAAGTGCCTAAAGTGGTGGGTAGCCCCTATCAGTCAGGTGAGCGGTTGGTTAAGTGCCGTGCTTCAGGACACTTTGGTCATATCTTGTCATGGTATCTATAACCACCAGGCTATGGCTGCCCCAGGGGATTTAGGGGGTTGAACCGGTGACCTTCTGGTCCCAAATATATAGACCAGGGGTCACCAACCTTTTTGAAACTGAGATGTACTTCATGGGTACCGATTAATACAAGGGCTACCAGTATGATACACACTTCTGAAATAACAAGATTGAAAAAATAACTTCTTTTTGCAACAAACCTGCAATTAACTTGCAGGGTTTTTCTGCTCATAGTGCGCTACCCAGTGGATAGTTAGCATGGTAGCTTGCGAGACACGTTCTGAAATGTCTTTCAATATTGTGTTGCTTTGCTGATGCCACAGTCGACCCGCAAATGAGACACACTGTGAAAATGATGTTTTCCTTTCATTTTTTCTGCCATTTTTTTTTTGCGTAAATAATTTCCTCACCTTCACTACACCTGCTAGCTGGTCTCCATGGTAATGATTGCCATGGAGACCAGCTAGCTCTAATCTAATATGAAACATTAAAAAAAAAAAAAAAATTATATATATTGTCATTTTCAAATTCATACCAATGCAAGTGTGACTTAAAAAAGAATAGCAACTAAAAATTGATGTAGCTCACTGGTAATTCCCTGACTTGAAAGGGACCTAAATGCAGAAGATCTCGCTAACTGGATTTCACTCAGTGACCAATCAGAATTTTCCTTTTGTTTCCTTAAAATAATTACAAAGAAAAATAATAAATGAATTTAATACAGAAAATATTGATACAGTTAAAGTGCTTAATGCAACTGCTCTTAACATTTTACTGCATTTTTACACTTTATGAACATATTTGCTAAAACGAGTAAATGTGCTTATAATCCACCTCACTTTAGTGAATGATTAAAGTACTGAGCTCAAGTCCAAATGCTAAAGGGTTAATGCAGCCACAATTGGCTTAGCCGCAGTGCTAACATCTTCAGAGGAACAGCCTTTATCACTTTAATGACTCTTACCGGCTGCCTTTCCAGACTCTGCAGATATATGATTTCTGTCAGGTCTGTTAGTTAATCAGAACGCTGTGGGGGGACTTTTGGACAGCGTGCTCTCGAAGTATGGTCAGTGTAAAAACAGGAGATTTCTCACTTCTCTGGCCGCTGCTCACCGCGGTGCTGCTGCATGCGCTGCACGTCATTTCCCCCCCTTTTTTTCTAAACAGCGTTCAATCTGATTGGTTCTTCCTGTTTTACTTTTTAACATTTTTCCATTTGACAACAGGTGCTTCTTATATATGTATTTTCTCTTATTTTGCTTTTGGTTTCAATGTATTATTTAATTTATTTTCATTTTAATTTATTTACACACAAATTTGACTCCACAGCTATAGTGAGCTTATTTTTAGAACACAGGGCGACTCATGTAGTCCTTACATGCGACACTGTGCCCGCAGGTACCATGTTGGTGACCCCTGATTTAGACCATGGCTGCCCAGCGCAGTGATGTTGCTCAAGTGATGTTGCTGAGTAATATTCCTCCACATTGCTGTCAATAAAATGTTACTATATTGTAATGAATGGAATTGTGAAGGTACTCTTAAGAGTACATTGGGGAAAGTGGTTCAAAAGAAGAATATGCCTGACACAGTGACTTCTTTATATTACAGTGAAGAAAGTGGGCCTCATGCTGAACTGTATAGTATGCTCAGTTTAAGCCTAATCTGCATACACATTGTTTCAGATTATTTATAGAAATCCCCAGACAATTTGAGGGCTGTTGTAGCAGGTAACCCACTAGCTCAGCAAGTCACACCATTGCTTTTATTCATGCTGTCTCACAGCGACGTTTTCACACCCACGCTGCTTTGTTTCAGGGACACTACCTGTGATGTTGCGACGGCCTTACAGCCATCGGGCCCAACAGAGCGAGAGTCTGTCCTGCCCTGTACCTGCATGGGGCTGGGTGAGGAAGAAGATACCCAACCCTGCCCGCATCACCATGTAGTGGATAGTACAGTGGAATTTAATTACCTCTCAGGGGAAGTCATTGACAACGAGAACAATGCCAGCTATTTAAACCAGGGGGAACCACTGACAGAAACTAGCATTATCCGAGAGATGTCGGCACAGCCTCTGTTGGAGTTGACACCGATGACTGGTAATTTGAAAAGCACTGAAGGATCTTCACATTTTTACTGTCACTGCTCCAAGTAATGCTCAGTAATTATGCTGAGCTAGTGATATTAATGTCATCTGCATCGTTTGTTTGAGATGTACATGTAAATAGGTATTGACCTGCAATTAAGCCATCATTGTCAGTTGGATATAATGCAATATAATGCAGTTCTTAAATGTTTACTGTATGTTGAAGATTGTCTGTAACAGTCTGTGATGTATCGTAGTCAGTTTCAAGGATGTGGAAGCAGGTCACTCAGAAAAGAAGGACAGACAAAATGATGATGATGATGATGATGATGATGATGATGAGGATGACGATGAGCCAACAACAGCAGCCCCAACTGTTCCACCAGACAGCATGTTCATTTTTAAAAGCAAAAACCCGTAAGTTTGTATGGTTTCCTGGTTAATTTCCTGCTAATGCATTGCTGTTCTGAGACAGAAAAGATCACTGTATGGTTTTCATGTGTGCATCAAAACTTTAGGATCCGGAGAATATGTCACTATGTAGTGACTCTGCGGTATTTCGAGATGACCATCCTTCTTGTGATTGTGGCCAGCAGTATTGCACTGGCTGCTGAGGACCCAGTGTGCACCAACTCTGAACGCAACCGGGTGAGATATTTATTATACTTTTTAACTTGCATTGCCTTTCACCTAGTAAATCACTACAGGTAAATGGAACAGCCAGTGGAAGACCTAATTAGACTCATACTGTGTCATTTCAGCCTTTTGAGTCAATATTTTCTTGCACGTCCAACCATCTACATTTGCACTTACCATTTCACCAATATTCTACATTCTACAGTCATTATGAAGTTGATAGTGATTCTAAATTCTACAGTAATTCTAGACATTCGACATTCATTCTGTATCAATTCCACATTCTGCAGTCATTCTACATTCTACAGACATTCTATCCATTCTTAAGTCTACAGTCATTCTACAGTCATTCTGAATTATACAGTCATTCTTATTCTACAATCATTCCACAGTTATTCTGAATTCTAAATGCATTTTACAGTCATTCTTAATTCTAGAGATATTCTACTGTCATTCTAGAGTCTTTCTAGTCATTCTTAATTGTATAGTCATTCTTAATTCTATACTAATTCAATGGGCATTATAATTATTTTAATTCTACAGTCATTATAGTTATTCTTAATTTTACACTCATGCTATGGTCATTCTAGTTATTCTTAATTCTATAGTCATTCTAGTCATTACTTCTACAGTCATTCTAGTCATTCTTAATTCTGCTGTCATTCTTAATTCTACAGTCATTCTTAATTCTACAGTCATTCTAGTCATTCTTAATTCTACAGTCATTCTAGTCATTCTTAATTCTACAGTCATTCTAGTCATTCTTAATTCTACAGTCATTCTAGTCATTCCTAATTCTGCTGTCATTCTTAATTCTACAGTCATTCTAGTCATTCTTAATTCTACAGTCATTCTAGTCATTCTTAATTCTACAGTCATTCTAGTCATTCATCTTACTGACATCTTAATTCTTACT